>JAZHEH010002407.1:0-158965 GCA_036589455.1 Ateles fusciceps | reverse complement strand
ATTTGCAATTTATTTTTTTAAAGTATATGCATGTATACACATGCACACACACATACACATACACACACACTCACACATAAATATTTGGCTGGTGTCTTCTAAGAACAAAACATTCTACCATATAATAACAATTCTGTCATCACAGCCAAGAAATTTAATCATGATACAACACTATTCTCCAGTTTATAGATCATATCCAAGAGATCCAATGATGTTGGGTCCAAATTGGGATCACTCATTTAATTTAGTCATCTTTAACCCAGGACAGTTTTTCAAACTTTGCTTAATAGTTTATGTTATGGATATTTTTGAAGAATCAAAGTCAGTCTCTTTATTGCTCTCATTGTCTTCTGAGTGTAAGCCAAAATTAAAAATTCTAAGCCCCTAGCCAACAAGATAGACCTTTCTTTTGGCCAAGGTGATTCTAAAGTAAACATTGAAACACTGGCTCAGGTCATGATGGGAATAAGTGGTAGGAAATGCCTCATTATAATTTCTTTCCTTTGGAATTCAGGCACAGCTAACCAGCATGAACATTAAAACAGAGACCTTAAGACTTAACCAAACAGATTATTTGTAGTAATAAGATACCAACATGACCAATAACAACCCCGAAAGAAGCATTTCAGGAGTATTTTATACCCCAAATGTATCATTTTGACATATTTTGAAATGGCCCTGCAAAGCTGTCTCTTTAACTCTGATAAGAAACATTTACAGTCTGTTCTCTCTGAAGCCTGCTCCTGGAGGCTCCATCTGCATACTAAGGTTCTTGGTGTCCACAGCCCCTTATCTTAACCCAGACACTCTCTTCTATTGATTCCAAGGCTTTAGATAAACTCTTAACCAATTGCCAATCAGGAAATCTTTGCATTCGTCTATGACCTGGAAGCCCCCCGCTTCAAGTTGTCCAACCTGTCCAGACTGAACCAATGTACATCTTATGTATGTATTAATTGATGTCTGTGTCTCCCCTAAAATGCAAGCTGTAGCTCAACCATTTTGGACACATGCTCTCAGGGTCCTCCTGGGGCTGTGTCACAGGCCATGGTCACTCACATTTGGCTCAAAATAAATCTCTTCAAATATTTTACAGAGGTTGACTCTTTTCATGAACATATGATTGGTTAAGGGTTAACCTTTTATGGCAAGAAAGCTTCATGTAAGCTTTCAACTAGTTTACACTATATCCCATCAGGAAGCACAGCAGGTCAGTGTGCCAGGATTATTAGTGATGTTGAGTTCGATCATTTGGCCATAATGGTATTCCACCAGATATTTTATGTTAAAACTACCTTTTCCCTTTCGTAATCGATAGGTATCTCAAAGTAACTCTAGACTGTGTGAGCATCTTTCTTTATAAACTTTTCCCCAAATGATCCTGCAGACAAAGTATACACTATACTTGGATTGTGTAAAGCCTTCTGGAAAGACTCTCCTAGATGCTATTCCAGTAATTCCAACATCCCAAAACTGAAAGACACAGTGAGGGACAGCATCAGAAATTATTATCGATATTAGCCTCGTGTGGTGACACATGCCTGTCGTCCTAGCTCCTCAGGAGGCTAAACCAGGAGGATCATCTGAGCCTGGAAGTTCAAGGCTGAAGTGAGTCATGATCGTGCCACTGCACTGCAGCCAGAGCAACAGAGAGAAAGAGATCTTATCTGTAAAAACAAGAAACAAATAAATAAATATCATTTTTTTTCTTGCAGAAAAAGTAATTTGTTAGGCAGAGAGACAGAGAGAATTTATCATTCTTTTTAACAAACTTCAATCCATGCATACAGTCCTCTGACACTACAGGAAATCAACTCCTGTATATTCCTCTAGTGATTGCTTAAGAATAGGAGTCTTTTAGAACCACAGGAAGCTAAGGGTTATGGTGATAATTGATCTACTTCTATCCAAATAATGTGCTTCTATGTTAACACTTTTTCTATGGTGCATTCTTTTTGTATTTAAATATACAAATATATATATATATATGTGTGTGTGTGTGTGTGTTTGTGTGTATATATACACACACAAATATATTGCAAATATATTAATTTTTTGCTAGTTCACATTTTATCAAATATGAGTTAGTTCATCCAAACAAATCATTTGACTAACTTCTGCTAAGAATTTAATGACAAGAGTCCATTTATTTTTAGTTTAAATCAGCATATAATAAATGTCATAGGCTTATAGCTGGGATATTAGTTTTATTCTTATGATTTAAAAAATGTATTTTTATAATGCTGTAATTGCCCTATGGTTCTTCCTATCTACTACACAGGGAAAATCAATTCACTGAGATAGTGGTATTGCAGTAAAAAAAAAGAGCTTAATTGGTGTGAGGCCAGCCCTGTGGAAGAACTGGACTTAGCACTCAAATCAGTCTCCCCAAAGATTGGGATTTTTCAAGGATGGTTTGGTGGGCAGGGAGGCTAGGGAATGGATGTCGATGACTGGTTGGGGATGCTATCATAGTTGTGTGAAAAATGGTCCTCGTGCTCTTGAGTCAGCCTCTCAGTGGGTGGGGGAGGGGCACAAGACTTGAGAAAGGAGTTAATTGTCCAGGTGGAGTTATCCAGTAGTCAGAAATGCAAAAGTCTGAAATGCATCTCAAAAGGCCAATCTTAGGTTCCATAATAGTGACGTTATCTACAGGAGTAATTAGGGAAGTTAAAAATCTTGTGACCTCTGGAACAATGGGTGGTTATTGTATAATAATGCCTACATCTTAGCAGAATTCAGGCCCCTCTTATAACCCTAACCTTGTGGCCTTTTATTACTTTTATAAAGGTGGTTTAGTTTTGGGAATAACTATTATCATCCTTGCTTTAAGGTTAAACTATAAACTAAATTCCTCCAAAGTTAGCTTGGCTTACACCCAGGAATCACCAAGGACAGTTTGGAGGTTAGAGGCAAAGTGGAGTCAACTATGCCAGATTTCTCTTCCTGTCATAATTTTGCAAAGGCAGTTTCAATGCCTACATTTTCACACAATGAAAGCTCTCTCAATCTTCTATTAAACTCAAAATGCTAGGATTAATGAACACTGCCTATAAAACTCCCATGCCTTAGTGCATTTTTTTACATACATAATGTAAGAAAAATTAAAGTATGATCATCCAAATACATTTCAGAACACATTAGCAATAAGTGTTTATGAACAAAACTCAAAAGCAACATAAATCAGTAAGTCATTTTACATTGCTACTGTGAAATTCTGATTTATTTGTTTCATTTTTATCTATAAAATGTATCAATTTTAATGTATCATCCTAATGTTTATGTTATACAACACTTGTGTATTAAGTTACTAATATTTGCTTTCAATGAAAGCATCAAAGAATGTAAAAATAATTTGTGGAGGAAACATTGAGACCATGTGAGCATCCCTTTCCCTTATCAAACTTTCATCCAGTGGCAATTATTATTTTCTGATGTTGCAACATGGAAGAACATCTCAGTCTCTTGTGAGGGCATCATGATTCAGTTTACTAATATATTATTAGAGTTTTAAAAGATGTATGGTGTTTAATGAATCAAATCTGAGTCAAGTTTCTGGATAATGATGTAACTTCATTTACTGTTATTTTTATTACTCATGATGCTGTTTCGGACTTATCTCTATTTCTTGCTACAGAACAAACATGCTCTGAATGTTACAAATTAATTATGGGATACGCCTGAAGCTGCAGTGGCACCTATTGGATTTACAATAAGCCAGCAGGCATTAAAAGAATCACTGAATATGAGGTTGAACAGTATAAAATGGTAAACTTACAAAAATGTCAGTTTCATTTAAGTCTGACTGATACATTTGTGTTCCCGATTTTAATGCACACGTACACCGATACGCATGCACCCCCAACATACACACTCACCATGTCCTCTCCAGGCCTAAGCATGCAATACTGCCTTAATTCAGTTTTCCAGTTCTCTCCACAGCTAGACTGTAGGAAAGAAGTCACTGTCTTCTGTAAAAGGACAAAGCATACAAAAATGCCTAAATAAAAAATATAAAGTAGGCCAGGAGTTGTGGCTCATGCCTGTAATCCCAGCACTTTGGCAGGCCGTAGTGGGTGGATCATGAGGTCAGGAGATGGAGATCATCCTGGTTAACAAGGTGAAACCCTGTCTCTACTGAAAATACAAAAAATTACCTGGGCATGGTGACACACGCCTGTAGTCCCAGCTACTCGGGAGGCTGAGGCAGAAGAATTGCTTGAACCTGGGAGGTGGAGGTTGCAGTGAGCCGAGATCTGCCACTGCACTCCAGCCTGGTTGACAGAGGGAAACTCTGTCTCAAAAATAAATAAGTAAGTAAGTAAATCAATCCAGAATTTCTAGGTACACAATAAAGTATAATAAGATCAAATACAAATGATTGTTTTAAGAACCATAATTTGAAACTGAATGATAAGATGACCATATATAAAATATTACAGAAAGAGTGTAAGGAGCCCTATTCATCACCTAACTTATTAGAGAAATAATAACACTCAAATCTCAAATCTCTCAGCCATTTTCCATTATTAGTGAAGTTAAGAGACTTTCACCCTTGTCTTCCCAAATTATTTTAGGGATAACGTTTTGAAGTTCTGTATTAAATTTCTGTGATAAATGGCTTTATAATTGGAATAGTTTATTCATTTTCAATGGCATATGAAGTACTATGATGACCTGTCAAAAATATACCATGCACTCTAAGATCCAAGTAGTACGATATATCTTTCTGATCTTAATAAAAGTTTTGTTCCTTTTTTTTTTTTTTGAGATGGAGTTTTGCTCTTTGTTGCCGAGGCTGGAGTGCAGTGGTGTGATTTTGGCTTACTGCAACCTCCACCTCCCAGGTTCAAGCTATTCTCCTGTCTCAGCCTCCTGAGTAGCTGGGATTACAGGCACCCACCACCACTCCTGGCTAATTTTTGTATTGTTAGTAGAGACGGGGTTTTACCATGTTGGGCACGCTGGTCTCGAACTCCTGACCTTAGGTGATCCTCCTGCCTCAGCCTCCCAAAGTGTTTGGATTACAGGCATGAGCCACTGTGCCCAGCTGAAAGTTTTGTTCTTATATGTATTACTGGAAAACAGGTCTTATGTTCAAAAAGCAGTTCTATAGAAAATCAATTTAATTCATAGAAATAGGGACAGAGCAAAGAAAAGAGCAGGACTTCATGGTGTGGCTTTTAGGAGCAGGTCTCTCTAGTTTTACTGTGGTTGCCTGTCTAAACTTTTTTCCTCAAGGCTGCTAAACCAAAAATTACATGTTGGCAAAACTAACAGAGACTATAAATTGTTAAAAAAAAAAAAAAAAAAGAGTTCAGTGCTTTCTATGCATAGGGCTGAATAAAGTTAAAAATAGAAGAAGAAAGGAAGCTGAGTCAACCTTTGAAATTGCTATTCATTGTGAAACCAACTACCACCACCATCACCATCCAAAACAAGTGCTTATTATTATTGTTTTAAAATGAAGACTTATAATCAGTGAAATGATTTTGAATGACTATACTTGCTTCAGGGAAAGTTATTACAGAAAACAAACTTCCCTCAGCAAGCTTTCTAAAGCAGCTAGTACTACTTATGTGTATCCAAATATTTCTCAATTTAATAACTGGTAACAAAATTATTTGCATGTAACTTAACCTACACAAAGAGCTAATTATTATGTTTGTTTAAATATTTAATGTTTACTATAGCTAGTATATATTTTTTTAGTTAGCTAAATTTATGGGACAAATGAATTTTAATTCCAGTAGTATTATTAGTATATTTATAATAGTACAATTTGTCTATAATATTGCAGCATTCAAGAATGTCTCTACGTGTGATGACATCAACAGTTGTTTTGTCAGTTGTGATAAACTTCCAGAGTGTTTACTTATTTATTTATTTATTCTTAATGGATCACAGAGACTCAAAATTTCTCTATAATAACAGTCGCTTTAACTCCTCTGTATTTTACTCTCTCTGAGTGAAAAAGAAAAGTAGAGTGTAGCTATTCTTTTGGGCATTACAATAACACAGACTACTAACTGCAGCCCTAAAAGAGATTGTTATTTATGAATGTAAACATTTCTAAACTAAGTGTTAAACTGATTCATTGCCCTAATGGTTTTAACTTTCATCTGAATGTGCCTAGTCTATGCAAGTGTATATCTTCTAATGGTTTCATCATGGCAGAATAAATTCTGAGGATTCTTTTTTACAGTACATAAGAGGTCTACACATATTCACCAAGGTTAGAAATATATGTCCACTTATCAGAACCTTGAATTTTTGTAACTTATTTTCACAATAATCATCTCAACTGTTTATATAATAATCTAATAAAATAAACAAAGGCTGCAATTTGTATAAAACATTTGAGAAATCTAAAAAGCTCTTTTAGGGCCTATGTTTACTTCATTAAAACCTTATCTTGGATTAATATCTATCAATACGTATTTTCTTTTCAGGACAGTGTACTTATGGAAAAATTCTATAATCTGTTGTTAACACAATTTAAAATACTGTTTCCAGGAATGAATTATGGCAAAAATGAAAAATTGCCATTCCCTAAGTATACTTAAATCTGGGAAAAATTGCATATATGTATGTATGTGTGAATATACTTTAGATTTATGTACCCTTTTGTCCTAATGGTTGGATAGAAACACACACAGATACACACATAGAAAGAGAAAAAGAAAGAGAGAGATGATTACACAAATATACAGGGGTAGACATAGATAGTAAGCATTTATAAAGGTATGCAGATTACTTCAAAAGATTAAATAGTACTGCATTAGGCCCCAAAGAGAAACTTCTATATATGGTAGATTTCTCTGGTAATGCAATCAGCTTTATAATGACTAATGAAGTTAAGTCAAAAAATTATCTGTAAACCATAGGAACCATTAGCAGTTCTGCTATTTGTATCCTTACATCTTTAATGGTTAATTCCAAAGAATTCTCAGTAGAGGCAATAGTCATTAAATATATTATGTGAATCAGTATCTGCAACCTGCTGGTAACCAAAAGCTAAAAATCCCACAGTGATGACATGAACCCATATAAACACAGCAAGCACATTTTCATTAAGCCATTCCTTAGAAATGTGTGATGTACTTATTTTAGAAGAGAGCCATGAACTAGCTAAAACATAAACTAAGTAATTTTTATGGGTTATTTTCATTTTATGTCTTAGATAATTTCAGCAGGTTTTTTTAGTGAGCATTTTTACAAAAGAGAAGAGGGTAGTTATGCATTGAAGTACCTAGAATTAATCTATTCTAATGCAAAACTTTTTATAAATATATTGTAACACAGACTGAGGTTAGAGCTGACCATACAAGTTATTAAAGGAGGCTATCAACATTGTGTTATAATGAAACTATCTTTGATAGAATGGTTGTTAAAAATGTATTTTTCTAAATCATCTGGCCAAATCTCTGAACTCTCACCATGAAATATTCTTTTTGATTAGAGCAATGACAAAGCAGAATTTCTTTGTTGACTATAAAGCGCTAGCTTGGGGGCTAAATACTGATGCCTAAGCCAGAGAAAAGTTACCCACTGGGCCACAATAAAATCACCACAGGAACTTGGGAAGCAAGAAGTCAGTCAGGTATCACTTTCATAGGGAATATGGTTGCAGAAGGTGGGGGTCAGCTGCAAACTCCTAGTGATAGAAGAATGACTTAGAAGGGAAGACAAAAAGACAATCAATAAGAAACTGTGTTATACCAAGTACAACCAACATCTTTAGCTTATTTAATATTTCAAAGTTATATGATCTCTTTCAAGATATTATCATGTGTATAAGGCCACTGACAGGAAAAGAGACAAACTGTATTTTATTGCATTGTTTTGTTCCTTTATAATAAGAGATCGAATACAATTCATCGAAGGCATCTGTGATCAATATTAGTAGCAGACATTCAATGGTAGAATTACCAACCAGTTTCCATCACCTGTGAAAATGATTACCGATTTCTGGCCTCAAGACACCTGAAAAGCAGCAGAAATATAAGAAGCAGTTGAGGCTCTCTTATGTACTCTACGCACAAATAGTCAGATAAATAACTTGCTACAAACCTGTTTTTAAACATTATCTTATAGATATTAGTACCTTCTTTAATAGAATATTAAATATATTAAAGTATATTAAATAATAGCATATAAAATAATAGAATATTTTAATATGCTGAATTTTTAAACATTTTGTTTTTATCTGACACATTATAATTATATATATTTATGGGCTACAGTGTGATATTTTGATAGATATATACATAGTGTATCAGGGTAATTAACATATCTGTCACCTCAAACAATTGTCATTTCTTTGTGATGAGAACATTCAAAATCCTCTCTTCTGATTATTTTAAATTAAGTGTTGCTGAGTTTACAGTAACTTTTGGTCATATGTTTTCTCACAACAGAGAGTAAAATAAAGTACTCTCATGTAGATGGTTTAATGAATGAGTTTGATGTTAAAAGTGTCTGAGGAAGGCCGGGCGTGGTGGCTCACGCCTGTAATCCCAGCACTTTGGGAGGCTAAGGTGGGCGGATCACGAGGTCAAGAGATCGAGACCATCCTGGCCAACACGGTGAAACCCCGTCTCTACTAAAAATACAAAAAACATTAGCCAGGTGTGGTGGCACACGCCTGTGGTCGCAGCTACTCGGGAGGCTGAGGCGGAGAATCACTTGAACCCAGGAGGCGGAGGTTGAAGTGAGCCGAGATTGTGCCACTGCACTCCAGCCTGGTACAGAGCAAGACTCCATCTCAAAAAAAAAAAAAAAAAAAAAAAAAGAAGTGTCTGCAGAACGTGTAAAACATGAAACTATGGCTGTTCAGATTGAATACAGTCTTAAATAGAGCACACCAGACTCTTACAAGTTTATACAAGACTGGGGTGAAAATAAGAATGGGAGAAGACATGACTATAACTATTAAAATAGAATTCTGAACTACCTTTTGAATTTAGTACCAGACAAATGAATTCATCTTCCTCCGTTGATACTTCTTTCCATAGAATTTTCTAGTAGTAACAGGAAAGCGGTATGTCTAGCAAGGCACTAGGAAAGGTCAGATTTCAAATATCTACAGACACTTATGTATTTGCTAAAAAAATGCTTTTGGAGACTGTTGATCACAATAATAGCAGATATGTTTTCAAAATGATAGAGCTAAATTTGCTGCTGGACTTAGAAATTAGAAAATAAAACTTTAAAATGTAATAAGCCCTGAAGTTAACAGTCGTCAATAAAATAATAATGAGGGTAGAAGGAAGAGAGGCGTCAATAGAGTATAAAACATAATCAATTTTCATTTTCATGGTCAATTCAATAAATTAACTGATAAGGTTTGGAGTTGTTTTTGTTGTTGTTTTGTTTTGTTTTCACTCTGTCGCCCAGGCTGGAGTGCAGTGGCGTGATCTCGGCTCACTGCAACCTCTGCCTCCTGAGTTCAAGTGAATCTCCTGCCTCAGCTTCCCATATAGCTGGGACTACAGGCGTATGCCACTATGCCCGGATAACTTTTGTATTTTTAGTATAGATGGGGTTTCGCCATGTTTGCCAGTCTGGTCTCGAACTTATGACCTCAGATGATCCGCCCACCTTGGCCTCCCAAAGTGCTGGGATTACAGGCGTGAGCCACTGCTCCCGGCTGGTTTGGAGTTTTAATAACCAGAAAAGATTTATATTTTGGATATTAGTAGAAGATAGTGTGTTGCACTAACTAATGAAGGTTAAGAAATACTCCACTAATCAAACAAAGCAACAGAGAAATCCTATTGCTATCTAGAACTACAAGATAACTTTCATTACAAGGCTTGAAGTTGGTTTTTTAATGACTAAATTTTTAAGATATTTAAAGTAAGCTACAGAGATTGAACTATGAATGCATTGGGCCCTATTTGCATGCATACATAATTCTTTTAACATCTCTTTCCTTCAAAAGGATTTTAGGTCTAACATTGCCGTCAGTCACGAAGTCCTATTATTTATGCAGTTAGAAATTCCTCCCTCTTTCTCATCTTTTTCTCTTCAGCATAACTACCTCCACTGTATTTTTGTAACTTGTTACATCATCAATCTTGTTTATTTACCATCAATCTGGTAAATTTATTTACAGGTCATTCTACTTCTTCCCTTTCTCTCTTCATGTCACCTTGAACATAAATATCTTATTGCTTCTGTCTGGAAACTCCCTTAAATAAAATATCAGCACACAGCACTTGGAAGTTTTAACTTTATATATGGGTCAAAGATGGATAGATGGAATATGGCACCCTCATTCAAAATACATTTAAATTATAAGAATAAATTGTTTTGTAACCATCATCAGGAACAGCAAGAATAAAACATTTATTCCTGAATTGTACAGATTGAGTTCACCAGAAGTAGACAGAATGTGAGATAAGAGATTTATCTGGGATAAATTTCTGTGAAAGAAATAAGAAGTAAGCAGATTTTGGCAGAGTAAATAAAACAGCTACACAAGCCCCATGAGGCCTTGGCCAACATGACCAGGAGCTGTGGATTGCCCTTCAAAATGCCTGGCATCAGACTGACATGTCTGCATCTCTGAGCCCTGCCTCAATCAGTCAGGGTACACAGGATTGCCTCGTGGAGTATAGCCTTAGGCCACGAGGCTACATGACTAGGATGTAACCTCAGGCCAGGTGGCTGAGACACTGAAAAGGCTCTCAAATGGAGACATTCACCTGACCACAGTCCACATGTTTGAGCAGCACTTCCTACATTGATGGAGTTCTAGAAGGTGCAGCTCCATGTCTTCCATACTAACCCACTTTAATCTCGATTTACAAATCAGAAAAATCTAACAGATGAGATAATCGTCTAATAGTGAACAGTTGACTAACCCAGATCTTTTTGTGTGTTTTGGTAGAAAGCAGATACATACGTGTGGGCCAGTACACTATTTGGACAGCTGTTCTTAAGTGAGAAGAGACAGAATGGCCAAATACTTCATATCCTTCCTAAACCTGTGAAGCCTTTAGTAAGCACAGTTTCTTGGCACGTTAATCAAAATATACTAAGTATAATTGTGAAACGCCCTCCTAAGTAAAATATCCTCATTTCTAGCTCTTACTTATAAGTCATCTCTACTGCATAGGTCACATATTACTCATCTATTACAATAAATATGATTTGAATACTTAATAACTGAGGCGAACCAAAATGGTATTTAAAACTGGTTTATCGAGAGATTAATGCAAGTAGATTATAATTTTATTTTAAAACAAGAAGAACATTCGTGTGTACCCCAAAACCTAAAATGCAATAAAAAATATAAAAATAATAAAAATAATAAAAAAATAAGAGAATACCATTAAAAAAAAGAAGAATAAGTCCTTTAAGATTATTTGAAATGACATTCATCTTTAAATAAAATCCAAACATCAACATAATGAATTTTAAAGTCTCCTGAAATTCTTAAACACTTTTATCAAAGCACTTTTTATTGTTGGTTTCTATTTGGTTGGAATAGTGAAAATGTTTATGTTGCAGGTAAAGGTTAAAAACTTAAATGCTGAAATTAAATAAAATTAAGGATATTAAAATAAGATAGTTCAATATATTTAATAAAAAATAATTAAAGAATGGAAGAAGTACAGTTAGTTTTACCTTGGATGGAAATTTATAAACAGAACAAAATATTTCCATTAGTAATACCATATTCTACCTTTATTTTTTTCCCCCGAGGGAAGTGAATGAATTCTGATTTCTTATAACACCTTTAGTAAGCATAAAAAGTAAGGCTGAATTTTTCTTATGTGAAATGCGTGATACTATAGACAATAATAGTTATGGAGAACTAACAACTGAAATATTTAAAACCATGCTATGATTAGGAAGAGATTCACTAGACCCTTGGGGCGCTAGTAATGTTCTATTTCCTGACCAGAGTTGTGGATCCAAGAGCATTTACTTAACATTGGTTTGTTAAAATATTCAAGTATGTTTTATATAGTTTTCTCTATTTTGTTTCCAAAAAAACTTTTAAAAGCAATGAATTATAATAATAAAAAAGCTAACTTGTATAATAATAAAAAAGCTAACTTGTAAACCAAAATGCCTTCAAAATCACATTCCTGTGATATTTGAAAATTAAAACTGATATGGCTTCCACTATATAAATTTAGAAATAATTGAAAATTTCTTTTAATCAAGTAAATGTTTACTGAAATACTCCTGAGATTTCCCACTGTCTACCTTTTAGCAACCATGATGCTAAAATTCAAGATGGCTCCTTGTTCATGTGCAGCAGATTTAAGCTAAAGATAGTGTCCACAAGATGAAAACATTGTAAAGAACAGCTGTTCTTAATCAGTGAAGGGAGCTTTGAGTATCTCAAAAGTTGTTTTTGGCTATCTGGTAGGGTCCCTTAGAGGTACTTTACATATTTATTATAAACATATATTTAGTCCAAACATCCCAGAAGGTCACATAAAGAGTGGTATTAATTTACCTATATTATACTTATTAAGCTGTTGCCAGCGTTTGTGCAGTCATACTCAAAGTGATTTGATTCTGTGTGTGATTCATTCCCTGCTAGTCTTCTCTATATGATGCAGGTTTCTACCTCCTTCAAAAAAAAAAAAAAAAAAAGCAGGAAGAAACATGTATAAAATACTTTAAAAATACTAAATTCTGACCTACTATACCCAAGTGCAACCTTCACAAATACCTAAGTATATACTGAATAAATCCAGGATCAACTTCCATTGATTTCTTATTTCTAGTTTATTTTTATAAAGCTTTTTTTAAATAGTAAGATTTTCATTTAAGAAAGTGGCAATTCCTGATCATATTGAGACAAGCATAACAAGGTTTATAATGCATCGAAAGTGCTTATGTTATACAAGGCTGACAAAATGCTACTATAGTATAGGTAAACACAATATGATTATAAGTTTTAATATCAGATCTACACATTCTAAAATACATTTTCATTAGAAAATGTTCAGCACATTTATGATAAACACCAAGTATTGATTTAGCTTTAAATTTATAATGGGATGGTTAAACCTACCAATGAGTAAAATATAACTTATACTTTGTTTATTGTTTAAGCTATATCTCAACTCACGTATTGTTATCTGTTTATACATGGGTCCTTTTTATTTTTACCTGCTTTAAAGTAAGAATGTGTAGATGATCCAGTATTTTAAAACCAGCAACTTCCTAAAGTAAACAATAGATGCCTAATTTCTTTTTACAAAAAGCCCAAAAATTCAGCTAAACCATATATTACTCTTAATTAGAAAAACTGCTAATTATTATAGGTTTTAAATGTACAACTAAATCAGGCACTACCTAGGAGTTTGTGTATCAAGCAATTCCTAGAACAGACACCTCAGTGGCAGCTTTGCTGTTAATGACACCGAAGCTTCTGAACACCAGCCAATTACGAAAGTGTAGGACCACTGCTCCTGATATCATAACCACAATAACTATGTTCTTTATAAATATGATTATATTTCTTAGGAAAAAGAGTGATATTAAAAAATTTACTTCCAATACCAATGAATTCTATAACGTATAAGAAGCTGTAGATAAATAGCACAGGCTCCTGAAGGACCCCTGCCATGCCAGGGCATAACCCTTTAGTGACTACTCCCTGAATGCATCCAAAATCCAGGAGTGTTTGATGCAGCTCAGGCACTGGATATGGGCACTGATGACAGTGGCCGATTATCAACCTGAATAGAAGTATGCAGATTTTAATATATTTTTAGAAGCTTTTTCTAAAACTCTCAAGTTTTATCCACTGATGGGGACATACCATGGTGTGCCCTCTGATCACTAGCACTGATTTTAGTTCAATCTTATCTACCACACATTTCTGCATTATTATTACTGTACATTTCTAATTTGCCTATCATTTAGAAAATGAGTGGTTTAGCCTCCATTAAAACACCAATGTTTTAGTATACATGTAATTAATATTGTACCAGATAGCATAAAATGCCTTGAAAATAATTTTATTCATTTTAATAAACTGACTATGTAATGGCAATAAAATTATGGTTGCTAAAATTGTTTCCCATGGTGTTATAAGTTAGCAATACCGAAAACACTACACATGTAAGCTAAATTTAGTAACTAAATAAATTGATGGCAGATGATAAATATAGGTTTCTCAGTGTTGGAATGGGAGGTTACAGACAGGCCAGGGAGAAAGGCTAGAATTAGCCATGTGATACTGGATTAGAACTGGAGATATTAGAAAGAACTTATGTTTAGTTTAAAATAGTTATAGGTTGATTCATGCAGAAATATTTGTAGGTATGTTCATATGCAGGGGTTAGTATAGGCACATATATTTTCTTGCTCTGTCAGCTGAGAGGGCCTAAAAGCACTGACACCCCCCAAGCAGTGAACACACCTAGAACTCATTCTCAAATAATTCTGTTATTCAATAAAGGGAACTAGAGCTTGTTAGAGAAATGGCTGTCTGATCTTGAACTGGAACAAAGAATATGCAATATGAGCAAGAAGTATCTTATAGTGATACAAAATAAAGAAGTGCAGTATTCAAAAATAGTGTCAAAGGTAAGGGCATTACAAAGAAACACAGGAGCCAGTATAAACAGTTTACAATGACCAAATCTGGAACAATTTGAGGGACAAAATGAAGTAGTGTAAAATTATACCTAGTTATGTAAAATAACTGTTAGAGTTCATAGTGATTTATGTGATTGAATAAATGAAATATAAACAGAGGATGATAGACACATCTCCATGGACAACAGTTTTGAATAATATATGTAGAGAGCACGCTCAATGTAGAGATGGTATTTGATGTACACCTCTGCCTAGGCACTGAGCATAGCCCGTTAGCTCTGTGCTGCAGTAAGCCTGTGGCTGAGTTTCTCATGCATGTGGTAAGTTTCTTCAGTGGACTGAACAATTTAGACAACTGATGAAGGAAATGCAGCTTCACCATGAAGACTCGCAAAATTAGTTCAAAATAATGCTTTCTGTGATACTGTTATAAAAACGAATACCAAACGGATTTCTGCAGTGAAAATCCTCAGCAAATGGAAGATGCTTTAAAAGCAGAGAATGGTTATTTCCAAGGAGAACTTGATGTGTTGGTAAACTGTGATCAACAGTAGATCTCTTCATGCTTTTTGTCTCAAAAAGGATGTTTCAAGATGCTTGAAATGTTCATGCTTTCAAAATGAAAATCATTTATACTTAATGCATTATTATGTGAATGATGATTTACTGTCACTGGTTAGTAAATTTGAAGGCAATCTTCTGAATTATTTGTCAAGATTCTACATTGATGAAATGGTGTTAGCCATCAGATTTACTATGTAGCACAGAAACATTAAACTTGATAATGTTATTTTGAGTATAAAACTTCACATTACCCTGGTTGATCTTGGTCATGAGTGAAGATAAATGATTAACTGTTTGGTCTCCTGTGGCCATTATTAACACACTTTACTACATAACACCTGAGATTCTATAAGCAATGGAAGATAGCATGGGAAAATACAGCCCAGAATGAGACTGTTTTTTTCTAGATATTGTTGGGGCTCAGAAAACTATACCCCAAAATGAAGGCTTAAGAAGCAGGTTCAGAAGCAAAAAGCTTTTTTCTGACCTTCTCCTGCTCGTCTCTTACTTCTTTTCTCCACAGAAGCTAGCCGTAAAAATTCAGAATCCCTCTACCCCAAAGTGGATCTTAGCAATCAAAACCCCTTTTCCCTACAACCAACCATAAAACCTGAAAATATTACTCTAATTTTTCCTCTACCTTTCTTTGTAAAAACTGGCCATAAATTATCTGACATACATTGTTTGACTGTAGGTCATAAGACCCCCCATTTCAGAGAGTGCTTTGCCCCCACAACCAGAAGAAAAGAATGCGTGCTCAGAGAGGAGAATCTAGGAAGACAGCCCTTGCTGGGTTTCCTCACTCAGCATTAGATTATACCCTTTGTGTCCAATCATATTTTTATACAACTGTTCATACTTCATTGAACCTAAGCATAAAAATAGATATTTTCTCCTGTATCTTTGGTTCTTCACTGATATGGTTTGACTCTGCATCCCCACCCAAATCTCATCTTGTAGCTCCCCATAATTCCCACGTTGTGGAAGGGACTTGGTGGGGGATGACTGAATTATGTGGGCATGTCTTTCCCATGCTGTTCTTGTGATAGTGAATGGATCTTATGAGACCCTATGGTTTTATTTTATTTTCTTTATTTTATTTTTCTTCTTGATATGGAGTCTCACACTTGTTGCCCAGACTGGAGTGCAATGGTGCCATATCAGTTCATTGCAACCCGCACCTCCGGGGTTCAAGTGATTCTCCCTGCCTCATCCTTCCAAGTAGCTAGGATTACAGGCGCCCACCACCACACCCAGAAATTTTTTTTTTTGTATTTTTAGTAGAGACGGGGTTTCACCATGTTGGCCAATCTGCTCTTGAACTCCTGACCTCAGGTGATCTTCCTGCCTCGGCCTCCCCAAGTGCTGGGATTACAGGCATGAGCCACCATGCCCTGTCTACCCTATGGTTTTAGAAACAGGAATTGTCCTGCACAAGCTCTCTCTTTGCCTGCCGCCATCCACGTAAGACGTGACTTGCTCCCCCTTGTCTTCTGTCATGATTGTGCGAGCCTCCCCAGCCAAGTGGAACCATGAGTCCATTAAAACTCTTTCTTTTGTAAATTACCCGGTCTCAAGTATGTCTTTATCGGCAGCATGAAAATGGACTAATATATGCACTCTGAAGTCTCCCATGTGTATACATTAAATAAATCCGTATGCCTTTTCTCCTATTAATCTGCTTTTTGTGAGCTGATTTTTCAGCAAATCTTCAGAAAGTGAAGGGTAGCTTTCCCATTGGCCTGAATAGTGTCTGTATGTGTAAATGCTATATGGAGGAACAGTTTTGTACATAATCATTAATGAAAACTGAAGCAAAGATCATGGACCTAAAAGCACAAGTTCAGTTCCCTTATCACATAATGGATGTAGAAGCCAGAGAAACATTATTCACAGACTCATCTTCAGAAGAGAGTATAATCTAGGGCAAAATGAAATTAAGGATTGCAAAAGCATGCATTTTTTGAAGATATAAATTGAAAAAAATACAAGACCTATAATCAACTTATATTTTGGATATTAGCAATCCTTCTAACATACCCCAACTTTGATATGTGTGATGTGTAAAGAAATACTAAAATTCTACCTTCTTTTCTTTTACAGTATTTTCTCAATTACTTTTATCATTCATTGATTTTACATGCACGATAAAAAAGTGTTTTATTTCCAATTAAGTCTCTCTAAACAGCATGGTGCAGTCCAATAAGTACATTAATCACAAATGAGGATGTGCAGCAGAATTTAGAAAACAGCTTTTGAATTGAAGATTATGTTAGAAGAATAAGAACCCTAGCAAGATAAACCAGAACTAAGTGGGAAATTACAAGAATGCACGCAGACTCAATAGCCCTTTCGTTGTCCAGCTTGTGTCATAGAATATTTAAACCAAGATAAAGAAATTTTATAAATTAAATGATGATAAAATGTAGATGGATAAATAAATTATAGATAAAATAGTTGATTCAGTGGGTTCAGGGACAACTTGAGGATACAGCAACATTTTCCTAAGAACACGGAGATTGCACATCTAGACTGGAGAGAATAGAAAAGCAGTACCACATTGTGAGGTCATGTACTCACTGAGCTCTGAGAAGTCCAGAAGGACCAAATTTTGCTAGTAATAGGTATTTTTCAGTACTTTCACATTCAGACACCCATAAATCCCAGGCCAAAGAATTAAAAGGTGCCTGTCAATAGCAAAAGCTGGCCCTTTAGGAGTTCTCACAGCTCATTGAGTGCATGGAAGAATCCTGTTCCCAAAAGCAGATTTTCAAAAAGCTTAGTGACAAAGAGGAAGGGGATAGAAGTGACTATGTAGGAAACTGACTTTATGAAATGGGAAATTCCCAAGTCTGAGATTTTTTAGGAAAATGCTGAAAGCTCAACTTCAGGATGTCATTGCTGAGACTTCGAAGGAACGTATCTTGGTGAATGCAGACAGAATTTCTCTGAACAAATAGAATGTTAGCTTCAGGTCTCACAATAAAGCAAGAAGGCCAGTAACCAGGTGCTGCTTTAGAATATCGCAAGGTATTTCTAAAACAAAATATTAATGTGAAAAGGAAGTGTTATTTTACAAATAGAAATGTGTTAGACATGAAGCCTCTCATGTTTTAGAAGCAAAAAAACATGCGTAAGAGTAGCTGCATGTTTGAGAATGCTATCAGCAACAAGAAATATTAATGTTTAAAGAGAAATTATAAGTCTAAAGAATGACATAATTAAATGAAATGTGAGGCAGAAGACATGGTAGAAGTGTGTGTGTGTGTAGAATAAGTAATATGAAAAAGTGAGAGCAATAAGATGTGAAGCAAATGAGAAATGAACTGGTGAAAATGAAAGTTTTGTTCTATTGTGGTTAAATTAACAGCTCAAAATAGACAATATGAAAATGAGTTTAAGGATTTTGCAGGTAAGAGTAGACTGCCTGCTGGGAAGCTTATCATGCAGAAACTCCTCAATGAGTCAGTGATGAGAAACGTTTCCCCGAGAAAGTTTCAAGCTTAAGAGCTTCAGTTAAGACTCTAAGATGACTGATCTCATGACTCCCAGTTCTAGTTTGATATAGAGTGTTGGTATAGCTCATGACTCCCAGTTCTAGTTTGATATAGAGAGTTTGATATAGTTCACTCTGGAAAGATCATATTCAGAAGTTAGATATGGCAATAGTGTTAGAATTACAATCTGCTCCTGAGGTAGGCAACTGGGCCTGACAGCAAGGTTCTAAAACCTACTGGGTGAAGAAATGATGGCAAAAGACTTATGTGTTGGTTTGTAATTGTATATTATTTTTGAGCTTGTGCAAATACAGTGTTTTATATAAACTTACATCCATGAAGTAGCCACAGGAAATTATAGATAAAGAATTGTTGATAATGATCTTTGAAATCCATCAAAATCATCATGAAAAGCTTTTTTATTGTGATAAAATATGTATAACATAAAATTTACCATCTTAACTGTTTTCAAATGCATGATTCTATAGCATTAGGTATAGTCACATTGTTGTTTAACCATCACTACTGCTCATCTTCAGAATATTTTTATCTTCCCCAACTAAAAACTTCACACTTCTTAGACAATAACTACTCATTGCCCTCACCTCCCAAACCTTGGAAACCATCATTCTATTGTTTTATGAATTTGACTACTCTAGGTACCTCTTATAAGTGGAATCACACAATATTTATGCTTTTGTGACTGCTCATTTCATTTACTATAATGTCATCGAAATTCATCTGTGTTGTAGCATGTATAAGAATTTTCTTTTTTAAGGCTGAATAATATCCTATTGTATGTATAACCACATTTTGTATATTCATCTGTTGATTGACATTTTGTTTGCTCCTACCTCTTGGATACTGTGAATAATGATATTATCAACATGGGTGTAAAAATATCTGCTCAATCTTATTCTTTCACTTCTTTTGTACATGTATGTACTCTGAAGTGAAATTGCTATATATACTAATTATATTTAATTTATTTGAGGACCCATTATATTGTTTCTTATAGTGGCTACACCATTTTACTATCTTACAAGCAGTGCACAGGGTTCCACTTTCTCCACATCCTTACTAACAAGGATGGCAAGGATGTATTTTATGTATTTGTTTTTAGTTTTTGTTGTTTTTGATAGTAGCCATTTTAATGAGTATGAAGTGATATTTCATTATGGTTTGGATTTTTATTTCTCTAATGATTAGTGATGTTAAACAACTTTTCATGTGTTTATAGGCCACTTGTATATTTTTGGAAAAATGTTCATTCGAGTCCTTTGCGCATTTTGATCTGTGTTGCTATTGTTGTTAAGTTGTAGGAGGACTTTTCATATGTTCTGTATATTGAATCCTTATCAAATATTTAATTTGCAAATGTTTTCTCTCATTTCATAGGTTGCCTTTTCACTCTGTTGGTAGTTTCCTTTGATCCACACAAATTTCAGTTTTGATGGTATCCAGCCTATGTACTTTTTCTTTTGTTGCCTGTACTTTTGTTGTCATATCCAAGAAACAATTGCTATATCCCATATCGTAGTTTTGTATATGGTATAAGATAGTGATGCAACAACTTCTTCTTCTCCTCTTCTTCCTCTTCTACCTCTTCTGTGGGTATCCGATTTTCCCAACAGTATTTGTTCAAAAGATTCTTCTTTCCCTATTGAATTGTCTTGATATCTCTTATCAAAAACCATTTAATCTTGTATAATAGGATTTATTTGAGGGCTTTGTATTCAATTCCGTTGGTGTATAGGTCTGTTATACTGCCAATACCACATTGTTTTGCTTCACGTATCTTTGTGGCAAGTTTGGAAATCATGAACTGTGAGACCTCAAATTTTGTTCTTCTTTTTCAAAATTGTTTTGTCTACTTGGAGTCTGTTGAGATTCTATATGTATGTAAGGATGGATTTTTTTTTCTTTTTTGCAAAAGAAACGTTATTGAAATTTTTAAAGCATTGCATTGAATCTGAAGATCACTTTGGGTAGTATTTGCATCTTAAAGTATTGTCTCTTAATTCATAGACACAAAAATATCTTTTCATTTATTTGTATCTTCTTTAATTTCTTTCAGTAGTTTTATAGTTTTTACTCTACAAGTCTTTTACCTCCTTGGTTAAGTTTATTTTAAATCATTTTATTATTTTTGATGTTGTTATAAATGGAATTATTTTGTTAATTTTCTGTTTGGATTTGGCACTGTTAGTGTATAGAAGTGCAATTAGTTTTTGAGTGTTTATTGTGTATACTGCAACTTTGCTGAAATTGTTTATTAACTCCAAAAGTATTTGTGAAATCTTTAGGTCTTTCTATATATATGATTATGTCATCTGAGAACATAGATAATATTACTTCTTCCTTTCCAGTTTGCATGCCGTTGATTTATTTTTCTTGCTTAATTGCTCTGACTAGGATTTCCACTACAATGCTGAATAGCAGCAGTGAAAGGAGCCATCTTGGTCTTGTTCCTGACCTTATGGGAAAAGCTTCCACTCTTTCATCATTGGGTATAATTTTAGCTATAGATTTTTCATATATACTCTTTGTGATATAGAAGAAATTTTCTTCTATTTCTAGTTTATAATTTATGTCATGAAAAGGTGTTGAATTTTGCCAAACACTTTTTCTGCAGCAATTGAGATTACTGACTGAATCCTCTTAACAGATTTACCTGTTAGGATTTTCTATTTATTTACAATTCAATCCTGGTGGGCTGTGTTTTTCTAGGAGAATTCGTCTATTTCATTTAGCTTATTTAATACACTGGCAAACAATTATTCATAGTAGTCTTATAAAATTCTTTTCATTTCTCTTTAAAATAGGTAGTGGTATAGTTTGAATATGTGTCCCTATACAAATCTGATACTGAAATGTAATTCCCAATGTTGGAGGTGGGGACTGGTGGGAGGTGCTTAGATCATGGGGGCAGTTTCTCATTAATAGTTTAGCACCATGCTCTTTGGTGCTGTCCTCATGATACTGAGTTGGGTCTTGTGAGGTCTGGTTGTTTAAAAATATGTAGCACCTTTCCCCTTGCTCTCTATCTTTTTTTTTTTTTTTTTTTTTTGAGATGGAGTTTCACTCTTGTGGCCCAGGCTGGAGTGCAATGGCATGATCTGGGCACACTGCAGCCTCTGCCTCCCGGGTTCAAATGATTCTCCCGCCTCAGCCTCCCGAGTAGCTGGGATTACAAGCATGCGCCACCATGCCTGGCTAATTTTGTATTTTTTGTAAAGATAGGGTTTCTCCATGTTGGTCAGGCTGGTATCAAACTCCTGACCTCAGGTGATCCACCTGCCTGGCCTCCCAAAATGCTGGGATTACAGGCATGAGCCACCACACCTGGCCCCTCCTTGCTCTCTTAATGTACTCTGGCTCTGTATCATGCCTGCTCTCCCTTTGCCTTCTGCCATGATTATAAGTTTCCTGAGGCCTCCTCAGAAGCTAAGCATGTGTCAGCATCATACTTCCTGTACAGTTTTCAGAACTGTGAGTCAATTAAACTTCTTATATTTAAATTTTCCAGTCTCTGGTATTTCTTTAGAGCAATGCAGGAACAAGCTAATCCAGGTAGTAATGTCTCCTCTTTGATTTCACACTTAAGTTGTTTGTGTAATCTCTCTTTTTGTCTTAGTCAGTCTAGCTAAAGATTTGTCATTTTGTTTGATCTTTTTCAAGAACCAACTCTTTGTTTTCTTGATTTTCCCTATTGTTTTTCTATTTTCTATTGGATTTATTTCTGCTCTATTACTTAATGTTTCCTTGTTTCTGCTAATTTTTGGTTTAATTTATTATTTCTATTTCTTGAAAGTATAAAAATTAGATTGTAACCTTGAGATATTTCTTCTTTTTTAAATGTAAGTGCTTCCAGTTATAAGTTTTCCTCTTAACACTGGTCTCTCACTGAATCCCATGAGTTTTGAGATGTTGTGTTTGCATTTTCATCTGATTCAAGATATTTTCTAATTTTCCTTGTGAATTCTTTGAATCATTGTTTTGATGAGTTTTAACCATTGGCTGTTTAAGAGTGTGTTGTCCAATTTCCACATATTTGTGATTTTTTTAGTTTTTCTTCTGTCGCTGATTCTAGCTTTATTCCATTATGAGAAGAAAATACACTTTGCATGATTTCAATCTTTTTCAATGTGTCTTTTTTTCTTTTTGAGACAGAGTCTTGCTCTGTCACCCAGGCTGGAGGGCAATTGCACAATCTCAGCTCATTGCAACCTCTGCCTCCTGGGTTCAAGCAATTCTCCTGTCTCAGCCTCCCAAGCAGCTGGGATTACATGCAGCCACCACCACATCAGGGTAATTTTTATATTTTTAGTAGAGATGGGGTTTCACCATGTTGGCCAGGCTGGTCTCAAACTCCTGACATCCAGTGATCTGCGTGCCTCGGCCTCCCAAAGTGCTGGCATTACAGGCGTGAGCCTCTGCACTCGGCCTTAAATGTATTAAGATTTGTTTTATGCCCTAGCATGTGGCCTATCCTGAAGAATGTTCAGTGTGCACTTGAGAAAATGTGTATTCTGCTGTTCTTGCGTGGTAGTGTTCTTTACATGTTTGTTTAGTCTAATTGTTCTGTGGTCTTGTTTAGGTCCTATATTCTCTTAGTGATCTTTCTGGTTTTCTATTTTTTTAATTAAAAGTGGGGATTAAAGTCTCCCGCTATTATTGTAGAGTTGTCTCTTTATTCAATTTTGTGAACAGTTGCTTCATATATTTAGGTACTGTAATACTTACATAAGTAATAGAACAAAATATGAAAGAAAAGATGCTTTATTTTTTATTGAGTCCATAGTCTTCTACACAGACAACCAGATGCAAATAGAGGCTGCAACTTCAAACACTAGTAGGTATAATTTGTCCTTTGTGACGTTACTATTGCAAAGTCTATCCCCTCCACTGAGGACATAATTACTTGTTCCATTTGGGTTGCTTTTTCTTCTACCTCTATTGCACCAAACAGAGTATATAAAGAGCACTTATTCAACATAATCTTACCATAAAATTGAGGAATATGCTTCTTGTATTTACACAAAGGAATTGAAAACTATGTTCATACAAAAACCTGCACACAGATATTTATAGCAGCTTTATTCATAGTTGTTAAAACATAGAAACAGCCAAGATAGGTTATGGTAAGTGAATGATAAACCATGGTAGAGACAGACAATAGAATATTATTCAGTGCTAAAAAGAAATAAGCTATAAAGTCAGGAAAAGACATAAAAGAAACTTAAATGTATATTACTAAAAAGAAGTCAATCTAAGAAGGCTACATACTATATGATTCCAGCTCTATGGAACTGGAAATTCTGGAAAATGTAAAACTATGGAGACAGTTAAAATATCAGTGATTGCCAGAGGTTAGTGGGGAGGAAGAGATATACAGACAGAGAGCAGATGACTTTTGGAGCAGTGAAAAATACTCTGTATTATACTAAAATGGCATATAAACATCATTATACATTAGTCAAACCCATGGAATGTACAACAAACAAGAGGATACTGTAATGCAAATTATGGACTTTGAGTGATAATGACATGTCAATCTAAGCGCATCAGTTGTAACAAATGTACTGCTTTGGTGGGGGATATTGATAGTAGGGGATGCTGATAGTGGGGAAGCTGTACAAGTGTAGGGGCACAGAAATACCCATGTCTTCTGGCCGATTTTGCTGTGAACCTAAAACTGCCCTGAAAAATCAAGCCCCCGAATTGCATTTGTTTACAAATTTTTTTTCCCTACTACATTGCCCTGCATCAGGGAATGGCCCCTTACTTTACCCTAAATCTTGGGCAAAATACACACATGGATTGTCTACAATAAATATGAATTAATCGATTAAAAACAATAAATGAGTTTAATTTATTTCATAACAATACTGAGATGCAAAGGAAACTTCTGAAAAATTTCTTACTGAAAGATGCCATTTGTCTCAGTGAGATCAGAGATGAAATACCTAAAGAGAAAAAAAGTAAGAACAACTTTGGAGAGGTGAGAAGAAAACGAGGATCTGATTATATTCACTATGAGAAACTAGATAAGCAGTTAACAATACACCAGTAAAAGGATTTGTCACTATTAAGATTCCGGAGAACTCATGACTTTGGTTCCTTATTTATTTAAGTGGATGGAAAAGCCTTTCATTGCTCATCTATAATTTACAAAGTTTCTAAATTTTTTCCAATGCTTCTACTTTATCTTAAACCTACTGAGGGTTGAAATAGAGTTTAATGGAATTTGAGGTAATTAAAAAGAAAAGTAAGGAATTTCAAGTAAGAGAAATTTTTAAGGCTAAAAGGAAACACTCAACAAAAATAAAAGTTTTTATACAATCATGCTCCTCCAAGAGAATATTTCCAAGTCTCCTCATCATCCTATTTGCTGCCCAGAACTCAACACATTGGCTCAGTGAAGTCTGTTTCATGACCTTCTTAAAGGCAGTTATAATCTTCATCACAGAGGGCACTTAGTCCACAAAGTATTCAGTAAAACCATTTCCTTATTCACTTATTTCATATTTTGTGTTATATTTTGGTAAGACATTAGATCACACTAAAATTCTAAACCAAAACATAGAAAAGATTTTAATTAAGGTTATTATTTTTGTAGGAAATTTTATACTTGATCACAGTCAACATAAAAGTTCATTTCTCAAAAACTTATGACGTGAGACTTGTCCTAAAACTCCCCCTTCATAATATAATAAATTTTATTTTGATATATTATTTGGGTTTGAGGGGGGCAGTTTAATGAATACTCAGTAAACTGTTTTGGAAAGGTAAAAATATAGAACAAAGCCACCATTTACAGTGTTTCTTTCATGCATACCCACATATAATGGTTTTTAATTGTGTACTATATATGCACTTGTTTGAGCTTCTATATATTGGTAATTTTCTTAGTAACTGCTTGTCAAAAGTGCCAATTAATATTTACATAATATTGTATTATTATTATTTTTGAGATGGACTCTTGCTCTTTCACCCAGGCTGGAGTGCAATGGCTCGATCTTGGCTCACTGCAACCTCTGCCTCCCTGGTTCAAACGATTTTCCTGCCTCAGCCTCCTGAGTAACTGGAATTAAAGGCCTGCGCCACCACACCCAGCTGATTTTTGTATTTTCAATAGAGACAAGGTTTCGCCATGTTGGTCAGGCTGGTCTTGAACTCTTGACCTCGTGATCTGCCTGCCGCAGCCTACCAAAGTGCTGGGATTACAGGCATGAGCCACTGCATCCGGCCGTATTATATACTTTTACTTTATTTAGCCATTCAAAAATATTTCCCATGTAAAAATTTTCAAATGTCCTGTTCAGATTTAAATCTAATTACCACTTCATAATTGGTTTAGGGCACAATAAATGTTCTTCTATATTATATTTTTAAATTTTATTTTAATATTGGCTACTGAAAAAAATAAGAACTTTCAAATTATTTAACCATATTTCTATAACATAATTTCCCAGTCAGCAGATGACAAAAAATAACCAAAGTCAGAGCTGAACTGAATGAAACTGAGATGTGAAAAACCATACAAAAGGTCAATGAATGTATTAGTTTGTTCCTTGAAAGAATAAATAAGATTGATAGATCATCAGATATACTAATAAAGAAAAAGTAGGGAAGATCCAAATAAACACAGTCAGAAATGACAAAGGGGACATTACCACCAACCCCACAGAAATACCATGTGTTCTTGCTTATATAAGTGGGAACTAAACATCAAATACACATGGACACGAAGGGACCAATAGACTCTGGGGACTACTTGAGGGTGAAGAGTGGGAGGAGGGTGAGGATTCAAAAACCACCTATTGGGTATAATACTTATTACCTGAGTGACTAAATAATCTGTACACCAAACCCCCATGACATGTAAATTACCTATATAACAAACCTGCACATGTACGCCTGAAATTGAAAGTTAAAAAGCAAAGTGTAGTAAATACCAAAAAATAAAAATAAAAAAAGCACAATGATATGATTTCCATTCTGTAATTTTAATGAGAATTGGAAATATTTATCTAATGTATATTAGATAAATATCTAGTTAAAAATTAAGAAAAGTCTCAATTAGGATTAGTTAAACCAATGTGGTTCTTTTCAAAATCATGGATAAGTAATTGTTGGTTTTGAGAGCTATCATTGAACAACTCACTTATGCCATTAATTTTATTGCATATGTAATGAGGAAATTTTATTACATCATTTTTTTTTTTTGAAACAGGGCCTTGTTTTTTTGCCCACGCTGTAGTACGGTGGCATTATCTCAGCTCACTGCAGCCTCAATATCCCAGGCTGAAGTAATCCTCCCGCATCAGCTTCCTGAGTTGCTGGGACTGCAGGTGTGCACCACCATGCCTGGCTAAGTTTTGTATTTTTGTGTGTTTGAATAAGAAAAGAAGGAAAAGAATGCTTATAGGCAGTTCACATTGGTACATTTAGAAATCCTTAAAATATATATGACTAATTTGGCATCTAGCCACCCTTATTTTATCTTTTTTGAGACGGAGTTTCGCTCTTGTTGCCCAGGCTGGAGGGCAATGGTGTGATCTCTGCTCACTGCAACCTCCAACTCCTGGGTTTAAGCAATTCTCTTACCTCAGCTTCCCGAGGAGCTGAGATTACAGGCATATGCCATCACGCCCAGCTAATTTTTTATATTTTAGTAGAGATGGGGTTTCTCCATGTTGGCCGGGCTGGTCTTGAACTCCCGACCTCAGGTGTTCCATCTGCCTTGGTCTCCCAAAGTGCTGGGATTACAGGCATGAGCCACTGTGCCTGACCTACTCTTTACTTTTAATATGATAATTGTATATACATGGCAACAGAAAGTCAATTTTAAAACCTCAAACTTTGAACTTTAGTTATAAATTTCATTGGTTTTTCATCTATTGGTCATGATTTTAAAAGTTTTATTGCTTAAACATGCATTTAAACGAAAGAATACATGTAAGTTATAACTTATGTTAAAAGACATAGTAATAAAATGAATACCCATGAATCCCACTATCCAAGTGAATTAAATAATATTCCTAGTACTTCTGCATTTTTCCCTTGGTGCTCTTGCTCAAACCTATTCTTTTATACCCCTTAACATCAACATTCTGGATTTTTGTGTAATCACGTCTTTCCTTTATTTTTATATCTTTATTTAGGGATTATAAATATGCTTGAGCTTATACCTTTTGTTGTTTAGTAAAATGTTATTATACCATACCATAATATATGTGGTCTTCTGTGACTCATTTTTTTAAACTTAATATTATGTTGCTAAGATTCATGACACCATTGTTTCTTTAGCTGAGGTTCATTAACTTTCACAGATATATAGTATCTGAAGGTACATGAATATCCTAAATGTCCCTTCACTAGTGAAAGGAAGTTTGTGTGCTTCCAGAGTGGCTATTCTGAATAATGCTATTATGAAATAAAATTGAACATTCCTTGTTTTGCACATGTAGGAGAGCTTTTTCAGATATACTTAGAAGTGGAAATGCTGGTCTGTGGGATGCACAAACCTTACACTTTGCATAATATTAGCTGGTGTGACTGTATCCATCAAGAATATGGCAAATGGTCACCAATATTTGGTATTATTGGGGTTAACTTTTGCCTAAGGCAATTAAGTAAAATAATATGTCACTGTAGTCTTAATCTTCATTTCTAAGTTTACAAAAAAGATTATATTTTTGTATATTTATTTTACATCAGTTATTCCTCACGTTAAATATCTGTTCATGTTTTTGCCAACTTTTCTACAGAATCGTTTGATCTTTTTGTTCTGATTACTTCTTGTCAATTCATTATTTTATATTTAGCACCTTCTAATGGCTGGTTTAGGAAATTCTTCCCCTACTACTTAATCCATCAAAAGTAGATTTTTGTGTATAGTGTGATGCAGGGATCTTGAGGTAGTAATGATGACAGGGCTAAACTCCACAGGCATCTCTGCATAGGGCGTCTTCCTTTAGTCAGGGGTGATCCTCTGGAGAAGGAGACAGGAATAACCTGTTAGGAGCCAACATCCACAACTGAGGCATGCATGGAAAAGCCCTGTAATGGGGAGCTGGGTGTGCTCAAAGAGCATATGCATATGCAAGAAATAGCCAACCTAATGTCACCTCATAAATAAGCCTAGCTGTGAAGAACAGCAAGTTATTATAACCCTCCTTTAAATAGAAAAAGTAATATGAAAAATGGCATCAACATTCTTATTCAGATATGGGCTATCAAGTATTGAAAGACTGAGCTAGACACTTTAAATAAAAGACAAACACCAGTATAGACTTTCTAAACAACAACAAAACATTTGCCTGCATGTTATTTTCCAACTTTTTCCTGCTGTTACTTTCTTGCAGCCTGCTTAAAGTAGCTACTTGTCGATGTGCTCACTCTCTGAAGTTTATTACAAGAAAACTTATATATCTGTATGTAGTAGTGGCTATCAACTTGATAATTTCCTAAGCCGTGTGCACCCTGGATATCAGATTTTCCTAACATTGAGGCTATTTACATGAGAGACTAAGAAGCTTCTCAGAACAAGTTTATACAAGAAGAGTGAGAATCTAGCCACATGAATTCAATTCAAGAAGAATGGCTTATATTCAGGAAGGGGTTGGAGATTTGGATAGGGCTTAATGTCAATAACACATATACCACCCATCCCAGTCTTCTGATCCCTGTGGTAGTCCAAAGTAACAATAAAGGGGAAGTAAAAAGTAAATAATAATAATAATAACCTCACAAAAACTCTAAAAATATTTAGAGTATAAGGCAGCCCTGCTCTACAACCAGTATAACAGGTCCAGTCAGAGTGGGGACAAAGTATATCAGCCCATTTAGGGTAATATTAATGGCAAGGGTTGCATTTGCAAGCCAAAGGAAATAGAAGTGAAAATCAAGACCTTGACCTCAGCATGGCACAGGAAGTCCACATCACAGCCAGATTACGGAATGATAAAATGACAGAACAGAAGTGTAATCAGTTGCCAGATTGAGGCTGGAAGAAAATAGCAGATGCTATGGGATAGCCCAAACAACAGGTATAATTGGAAGGTATTTTAAGTCAGTTAGAGATTCACATTCCTCAATTACTAGAGGAAAAGAGAAGGTAAACAAGCTGTTTTCTGGGCTTTTTATGACACTATATTTACCCTCAAGCTCTTGTGACCTAGGGGTAATAAGGCAAAAGTATTTTTATAATATTTGTGAATTATGGTTTGAACATAGTTGGGAAATCATATAAAGAGGCTGTGGGTGAATCGAGATTTAAGGAAGATCAAGTAGTAGTAGGACTAGAAAAGTACATTTTAATTTAAAAAGCAAAATAGTACTGTCAAAGGTTGTTAAGTAGGAAACCGTTCTAGTCCAGGGCTTTGGTTCTATTTTCTTAAACAAACACCTGGAGCAATTTTGATTCATCTGAAGTGCACAGATGCACAGAGAAACACCTCTGTTTTCCATTCTTTTAAAACAATATCTTAGTGGGAAAAGATTGCGGCAGTTTGTAGCATAAATAACAAGGATCAATTTCTTAAAATCCTAAATGAGTTACAATTATATTTCAAATAATGTCCAGGATGTTAATCTATAGCAATAGCACTGAGATTGGTGAAAAATGGTTGGGGGGCAACACAGATAAATGGATCCTGACTGTAGGATTTTTTTCTTGCCTAGTCATCACTATGGTAACCAACATATTTTATTATAACAACTTCCCCTGCTATCCTGTTCCCTGCTGACCTGTTTCTTTAACACCGCACTACCAGACTAATTTTCTGAAAATGTACTATAAATCTTTCAGTTCCTTGCTAAGAACTTGAAATGGCTCCCTGCTGCCTATGAAAAAATTATGGCAATTAAATTGCTCAGTACTTTCTAATGTCATTTATTTTCCATTTCCCAATTTCTAATCTTCATGACCACCAAGTCCATTGCCAAGTACCTTCTATCTATTCCACTTTTAGGACTGCTTAAAAACTTTTGTATAACCTGTTTCCTCCATCTTCCACATCCTGTCAGTAGGCCATTTCTGATAAATCGTGCTCTTTGTTCTCTGTACTTCTGCTACAGTTTTAAGAAAATATTGTGCACAGTAGCAACTAAATATTTTGAGTGTTTCAAGTGTATTTTACTTATACACTCAGTTCTTTAAAGGCAAGTGGAGGGCAAGGACAATGACTGTATCTTGTACATTTATGGTAATCTCTGTGAAACTCAACATGGTACATGATCCATTAGATACATGCAGAAAGTAGTTGTTTTTCTAGGCTTTCAGTGCTGACAGACCTTACATTTAATCTCAGCTTTCTTTTGCTCTTCTAGTGGCATTATATCTCCATGTCACAGTTTCCTCAAAACTGAAATGAGCACAAGAGCTATTTTCATCCAAAGATACAGTGAGATAATGTATGTCTGACAAATAGTGAGTCTTTAAAAAATTCATTATTATTAACCTATAAAGACAGAATTTAAAGCACTGTTTTTGAAAGCTTGGTCCAGCAGCAGGTGGGGAGATATGTTTACTACATTTCCATCAACAGCTTACTATATAAATATGTCATGTTGCTCAAGGATGTTATGGGACCAAATATGACAGAGGTGGGGAAGAATCGAAGTAGTTATCTGCTTATTAATCTTATTAATCTGATGTCAGTCAATCCCCTCCCTCGAAAAATTATAATTCTTAAGAATTGACTCCAGCTTAACCTCTAATCTACCCTGTTCTTAAGATTCACTATTTTTGGAAACTGGAGAAAAATTTAAAAGGCACTTGCCATAATTCAGGCCAAATCTGTCAAGAATGCTATTAGGAGATAGCATTAGGGATAGACATAAGGAATGAAACCAAGATAGTTAATGAAAAAAGAGAAAACAGGATTTGGCATTCCAAAAATATTGCATTGGCTTAGCTAAGAGATTAGTATTAAGCTAAAGGACAAAAATATTGCATTGGCATAACTAAGAGGTTAGCATTAAGCTAAAGGAAATATTTATTCCCTTGATCACAAAATTTAAAAAGCTCCCCAGAATATTGTGACATTCAAGTTTTGGATTGTATCCTAGAAATAAAGGACAGCTTTTATAGCAGTCACATAATAGTAATAAAAGAAGATATTATTGGTGAGTTATCGCTCTGTTCCAAGTCTGTGCAGTCTTTTTGAATTCTCAAAACAACTCTGTGATGCAGTCACTTCTATTATCCTCTATTACAGATGAAGAAATAAAGCTTAGAGTGGTTTAGTAATTTTCCCAAAGTCAGAGAGCTGGTAAATGTCAGAGGCAGGATTTGATTCTGGGTCAGGCCTACTCCATAGATCATGCACTAAACTGCAGTTTACACTTCTCAAGTCACATCAGAAGATTGACTCAAATGGAGATGGTGACGCCGCACCTTCCATGAATTATTCAGTTTTCTCTACTTAATCTTTATGTGACTTTAAAGGTTTTATTTGCATGCAAGTTTTTCAAGTAACAACAGCAACTAATTTAACAAGAACATTTTTTGAGAACTTACTGGGTGCCAGAGACTATTCTAGGTACTTTTTTCTAAATATTTTTTAAACTTCGCAGTCATCCTCTGATATAAGCATCAATTATCATCATGATCATTATCATAAGCATCACCATTACCACCATCATCATCATTATCTATGCTTAACAATTAAGAAAATGGAGGCACAGCGAGATAACTGTCATTGCCAAGGATTAAATTCACAGTTAGTGGTGGTGCCATCATTTAAACACTGGCAGGCTGATCACCAAACTTGTGCTGTAACATACAGGGGCAAATAGTATCTGCCAGAATTCTGTCTCTGGCTTTCTGTTTTAATTTTTTAATTAAATTTTGGCTTGTTAGTTTCAGAATATTATTTTAGCCTGTCAGGGTTTTAACTTTAATTCTCTCATTCATCTGTTGTATTAGGTAGCCTGCACAGGTTTCTGCCATCTGCAACTTTGAGGTTTGAATTGCACTTTATGTTTTTTTTTTTTTTTTTTTTTTTGCAACAGAATTGACTTATAAACATTACTAAAGCCAAAATATACATAGATATTTACACATAAGGCCATGGATGATTTGTTCTTTGATATAATCACAAATTATTTTTATTCCATATTTATTATCTGACAAAACTATGTATTTAAAATCTAACAAATTGGCCTCATAATAGATTCCAAAAGTATTCAGGTATAAAGCTACCATGATGCCTTATTTCCCAAAGCTAAAAACATGTAGTATGTTTAAATTGTTCATACTGAAAACATTTTCATTGCATCATTGGGTTATTTCCAGTATTTCTGTCATTTTTGTATTTGCTAGAGCACCTTAAGAGAGATAAAATTCAAACTGCTAGTGTTTAGTTTTGAATATCCAGTGATGCTCAACTGGGACTTACTATGATGTGAATATATGAATAATTGGTATGCTTTTAGTATTTTAATATATATTTTGAAATAATGACAGATGCATTAAAATTTCAAAAATAATACAGAGGTTCTTGTATGCTTCTTCCAGCACCCTACAATGGTAATATCTTACATAGTTATGCTATAATATCAAAACCAGGAATTTAACATTAGTACAATATGATTAATTATACTATAAATTAATTTAGAATTAATCAATTTTTACATGCACTGATTTGTAGTGTGTGTGTGTGTAGTTTTATGTATTTTTTAGATTTATAGGTTCACATAACCACCATAACAATCAGGACACAGAAGAAAACTCCATCACCACAAACAAATTCCTTTGTTTTACCCCATTAGAACTGCATCCTTGCCTATGTCCCTAAGCATTGGAAACCATTAATCAGGTCTTCATTTGTAAAATTTTGTCAAGAATGTTGTATAAATATAATCACATGGTATGTAACACTGTGAGATTGATTTCTTTCGCTCAGCATAATGATATTCTTGGGGAGCCACTCAAGTTGTTTGGTATAAGTAATTTGTTTATTTTTATTGCTGAGTAATATTTCATGGTATGTACGAACAACAATTTTATTTATTTTTAATTTAGAGACAGGTTCTTGCTATGTTGCCCAGGCTAGTCTTGAATTCCTGGCCTCAAGCAACCCTCTCTCCCAGGGCCTCCCAAAGTGCTACAATTACAGGTGTGAATTACCATGCCTAGCATATGACAACTTTAACCACTCACTCATTGAAAGATACCTGGGTTTTTCCTGTTTTTGATTATTACATATAATGCTGCTATAAACACTTCAGTGAAGATTTTATGTATGTACATGTATAGGCTTTTGTGTAGATGAATGCCCAAAAGTGTCATTACTGTGTCATATAAGTAATAGCAAATTTAATGTCATAAGAAAGTTCTAAATTGTCTTCCAGAATGACTGTATGATTTTATATTCTCGCTAGCAATCCATGAGTGACCCAATTTCTTTACGTTCTTGCCAGTATTTTGTGTTGCCACTATTTTTAACTATAGCTATTCCAATAGGAATCTAGTAATAGGTCAGTGTGGTATTTTATTTCTAATGGCTAATGGTGCCCAACTTTTCATTTGTTTATTAGCCATCTGTATATATTCGTCACTGAAATTTCTATTTATGTCTTTTTCTCATTTTCTAATTGAATTTTTTACTGTTAAGTTTTGAAGTTTCTTTATATAATCTGCATACAATTTTTTGAGGTATGGTTTGCAAATATTTTCTTCAAAATTCTACTATTGCTGGTAGAATGTTTTAAGTGTCAGTTAGACATGTTGATTGATTATGTTGTTCAGCTATTCTATGTATTTTTCTGAATGACTGTCTAGTAGTTCTGTCAGTTCCTCAGACGGGTTTGTTGAAGTCTCCAAGTCTAATTGCTGATTTGCCTCTCCTTTCACTTCTAGCAAAATCGCTTCATGTATTTTTCTAGCTCTGTTGTATAAATATTTAGGATTGCTAAGTTTTCTAGATATATTTGCCTTTTTTACTGTTACATAATGCCCTTTGTTTTGTCACTGGTAATTTTCATGGCAATGAAGGCTACTTTTTGTGAGATAATACATATATTTGTATATATTGCATATATATATCCCAAACATACGTATATATAAGCATGCATAAATATATATGTGGGAATACATTTATATATATCTAAATCTCTCTTTATATATACTTATATATACATAAAATCTATATACCTATACCTAGCTATTTATTCGTGTATGGAATAGTCTTTTTTGATTTTTTTTCTTGGATAAGTGCTTGCATGGTATGACTTATTTTGTCCTTTTAATTACCACCTTCTCATATTATATTTGTAGGGAGTTTAAAAAATCCACTCTTTTTTTGAAATTTGCATATTTAGATAACTTACATGTAATATAAATAATAGATATGTTAGAACTAAATCTGCCACTTTGTTATCTGTTTCCTCTATTAATTATCTCCCTTTTTCCCCTTTCTTACCTTCCTGTGGGTTAGGTGGCTATGTTTTTTAGAATTCTATTTTGTTTTATCTATGATTTCTGTAATGTTTTGCATACATATGCATACATACAATTTTATTGGTATATATATGTGTGTGTATGTGTGTGTATATATGTGTGTATATATTTCTATGTATACACACAAATATATATACACACACATATATATGGATCAGTGGACAGACATAACTATATAGATGTAGATATCTATTTCGGGCTCTCTACCATTTTCCCATCTGACAATATTATACTTTTGGTTTCAACCACCAAATATAATTTTACACACTCAAAAGGAGAATAATCAATTACATTTGTCCTGATTTTTATCTTTCCTGTTGTTCACTATTACTTTTTAATGTTCAATATTCCTCTTGTCTGTTTGAAGATCTTACTTTATCCACTCTTTTAGGGATGATCTGCTGCTGACGAAGTCTCTTAGTTTACATCCACCTGAGAATGTCTTTATTTCACCTTTTGTCCTAAATATGTATTTTATTGCATATAGAATTCGGCACTCACAATTACTTTTTGCACTTAAAAAATACTGTGCTACTTCCTTCTGGACTGCATGGTGTCTGAATAGAAATATGCCGTCATTCAATATATTATGTTCCCCTGTAAGTTATGTGCCATTTCTCTCTGTTTTAGAACATTTTGTTTATATTCAGTTGTCAGAAATGTTACTACAATGTGTTTTGGTGTTGAGATTTATTTGAAATTTATCTTATTTGTAATTTGCTTAGTTTCATTATTTTATAGGTTTTCACCTGTTTGCCAAATTTGAAAAAGTTTTTGTCTTTATTTTCTTCAAGTATTTCTCAGGCATATAATATTCTTTTTCTTTACCTTCTTGGACTCCAATGATACAAAACTTAGGTATTTTGCTGTCGACCCACAGGTCTCTAAGGCTTTGTTATTTTGTTTATTTTTAGCCTATATTTTCTCTATTATTCAGAATGGGCGTTTCCTTTTTAACTATATTCAAATTCACTGATTCCTTCATTTGGTATCTCTAATCTGCTATTGAATGCTTCCTGTATTATTATTATTTTTTTAGTTTCAGGGTTATAAATTTTGTATTTAAAATTTCCTTTTTAAAGATGTTTTTCTTTTGAAAAATTTTTGGTAAGATGTTCTATTATTTCCATTTGTTTCAAGAATGTTTGTAATTTCTCCTTGGTTATTTTCATACTAGTTGCTTTAAAATCCTTGCCAGATAATGACAACCTCTGTGTCAGGTTCATGTTGATGTTTGTTGATTTTCTTTTCTTATTCAAGTTGAGATTTTTCTGGTCTTTAGTATCTCTACATTTTGCATACTATGTTTTAAGACTCTTATTCCTGTGGAAATAATCTATTTTAGCAGGCAGCTATTTGGTTTTGACTTAGCAAACAGATCTTAGCCTACTCTTGTGAGCTGTGGTTAAATGACAGCTTCGAATTTCAGAACCATTTCAGTATTATTCTTGTCTCCATCTTTTGTGCACTACCCAGATAGCAATCTGATTCTTGGAAAATTCCAAAGGTTTAAGGTTTTAGTTCTTAAACCTTCTGACATTTTGATATGGTCAGTTTCACATGAGACTTACTCAGGAGTTTGCACAGGACTTTATATTTGTTTTAAGAGTCCCTTTTTTTCACCTCTGTCCTCTCCATAATTTTTTTACCTTTCTAATGTAGAGGGGCAGAAGCACCACTTCATTTGTACTGGGAAGGAATCGGAGTCCATGTGCCCCAGTAAACCTCTGTTGACTCCAAATCAGCAGTGGGAAAAGGGGAGAGGGACCTCCTTGTTACTGCTAGGCAGGAAGTAGATGTCTGAGCTCCCCACTCAGTCTCTGATGATACTGTATCAGCAACAGAAACAGGAAGTGTCACTGCCTCATTACTGCTCTGTATGGACAAAATTCTAGGTTTCCCACTCAGTTTTTGTCAATGAGGAGGGATCACTGCTTCATTACTGTTGGTCAGGGGATGAAAATTCATACTTCCTTCTCAGCTTCCAAAGACACTGTGTGGACAGCTGAGAGGAACAGGACAGTGTTTTTCACCATGGTGTTCAGCTGAAGAAGAGTGATTATTATAAAAATGATTTTTGCTCTCCTGTTTAGTCCCCCTTCTGGTCCTTAGGCTCCAGGGTGAGTTTTTTTTTTTTCCATACTTGTTGCCTTTTCTAGATTGTGAGGTTTTCCAGCATCTTGTCTGGGATAAATAGGAAGCAAGAAGAAAACCAAAACCCAGAAAGCTCACTGCCTTGCTGTTCATCAAGTGCCAAGATCTCTAGCCAAATTCCTCATTCTTTCCAACTTTTTGGAGGGTCTTTCTATGGTTGCTTTGTGTATCATATGTAGGAGTTTTAGCTCTGCTTAATGTGAGGAACAAATAGAAATGTGTCTATCTTTTTTTTTCTTTGAGACGAGTTTCACTCTTTTTGTCCAGGCTACAGTGCAATGGCACGATTGCAGCTCACTGTAACCTCTGCCTCCTGGGTTCAAACGATTCTCCTGCCTCAGCCTCCCAAGTAGCTGGAATTACAAGCACACACCACCACTCCTGGCTAATTTTGTATTTTTAGTAGAGATGGGGCTTCGTCATGTCGGCCAGGCTGGTTTTGAACTCCTGACCTCCAGTAATCCATGCACCTCGTCCTCCCAAAATGCTGGGATTACAGGCATAAGCCATCGCGCCTGGCCGTGTCTATCTTTTTAAGAACTAAAGTCCAAACATTTTTTTTAACAAACAAATTTATATTTACTTGATGATAACAGCTCACACACATATGAACATAGAGAAAGCTGTTAACAGTTATGTTAGAATGGCAAGATTATTCCTCTTTTTTAACAAATATTCTATCATAATATTTATATTACTTCTATGAAGACAAAATTAAGTTTCTGATTAAATTTCTAAATGTGCTTAGTAAGTGTGCTTTATTGTTTCTAAGTGATTTAAATACTCTTTAGCTTAGGTTTACTTACTTCCTTATCACCATAAGTGCCAACTTCTCTACTTGCCAGGTCACAGCTGAACTTTCTTTTGAGAAGGAAAAAATTTTAAAGAAGTAAAATACTCTATCTTTTGCTGGGCATAACAGTCAAGGTTTGAACAGAGAAGCAGTATTAAAAGGAGATATATATTTAAAAATTTATTGCAAGGAGTTGGCTTACATGATTGTTGAGGTTGTTTAGGCAAGTCTGAAATTTATAGTGCTGGCCATCAGGAAGGGCAGGCTGGAATGGTATGACATGAACTATTGCTATACACAGAATTGATTCTTGTACAGAGAAGCCTCAGTTCTGATTTTAATACCTACTAACTGATTAAACTAGCCCTACCCTTATTATCTTGGGTAATTTACTTTAATTAAAATCTATTGATTATGAGCCTGGTGCAGTGGCAAACACCTGTAATCCCAGCTACTCAGGAGGCTAAGGTGGGAGGATCACTAGAGGCCAGAAGTTCAAGACCAGCCTGGGCAACATAGTGAGACCCTGTCTTAAAAAAAAAAAAATAGAATGACTATAGACTTAAATCACATCTACAAAATACCTTTATAACAATACCTAGACTAGTGTTTCAGTAGCTGAGGATTTTGGCAAAGCCAAGTTGACATATACATTGGGTAATCTAATACAAGGTTTTCTGCTATAGCTAATAAAGTATTTCAAAACAAAATATAAAAATTACATCAGAGCATAGGTCATGTTCAAATGTATAATAAAAAAATGAAGTTATTTAAGCATTATGATTGTACAAGATGGGGGAGGTATTGTATAGAATTATAGGTAACATTATTTTATGGATTAAAAACAGCAAAATTATATTGTGAAAAGTTACTACAAAATATTTCTGTGTAATAAAATTGCTTTAGCTCTCTTTTTATCAGATTTAATTAACATAAATGTATTACCTAACCTTTAAAATGTAATATTTATACAAAATTAATTTTGAAGTAACTAAATGAGACATAATAAACATTCTGAAAATGTTTTTATAATAACACAATTTAGAGTGAAAAATATAAGATGCAAAATCATGTATGTATATTATACACTCAATACTAATGTTTGTTTCGTTTTGAGACAGTGTCTCACTCTGTCACCCATGCTGGAGTGCAGAGGCCTGATTTCGGCTCACCGCAACCTCCACCTCCAGGGTTCCAGCAATCTTCCCACCTCAGCCTCATGAGTAGCTGGGACCACAGGTGCTCATCATCATGTCCAGCTAATTTTTTGTGTTTTTTGTAGAGACAGGGTTTCGGTATGTTGACCAGGCTGGTCTTGAACTCCTGGGCTCAAGTGATCCGCCTGCCTTGGCCTCCCAAAGTGCTGGGATTACAGGCTTGAGCCACCGAGCAGGCCTGCTCATGTTTATTATAATGTTAACTGTTACTAGAAAACATTATTAATCAATGCTATAGTAAGATCATACTATGTGCCAGGTACTCCAATAAATGTTTTTGATAAACTATACCTAATTCTCAAAGCAACTCCATTAAGTATTATTATCTTCCTCCCATTGCAGATGAGGAAATTGAAAGTCCAGGAATTTAAATAGCTTGCAGGGATTAAATCTAACCCATAGGCAGCCTAACAATTATCACTATAATTAAGTTTAAATACATAGAAAGGAATTTTGGTGAACATCTTTAAAATCTTCAGGTAGGTCAGGCCCAATGGCTCACATCTGTAACCCCAGCACTTTGGGAGGAGAGGCGGGCGAATCACCTGAGGTCAGGAGTTTGAGACCAGCCTGACCAACATGGAGAAACCGTCTCTACTAAAAATACAAAATTAGCCAGATGTAGTGGCTTGTGCCTTTAATCCCAGCTACTTGGGAGGCTGAGGCAGGAAAATTGCTTAAACCCGGGAGGCAGAGGTTGTGGTGAGCTGAGATTGCGCCATGGCACTCCAGCCTGGGCAACGAGAGCAAAACTACATCCCCGAAAAAACAAAAAAAAATCTTCAGGTAGGGGAAATCCTTTTTAAACATTGAAATTTTCCATAAATCATCAAGGCAAAGCCCATAACTGTGACAGCCTGCAAATTTAAAACTTCTTTAAAAAGTTTAAAGGTAAAAAGCACTGCAAAAAACAATGTTTAAAGACAAGAAACACTAGAAGAAAATATTTTAATTTTTCTTTGTTAATGTTACATATTTTTCTGCTGATTATCAATTTATTGACTCTCAGCTCCAAACGCAAAATTTCAGGATGCTCTCTGAAATTGCTTCTGGGCTCTTTAAATATTTTTTCTTTGCCAACCAACATTGAATCTTTCTCAATAGAGGGCGCCAAAGATACACTGTAGGAGGAAAAGGTTGTGCTTCCTCCTTCTGCTGACTTAGCGGCTTCCTGAAGAAGGCTTGGCTTTCTCTGACATTAGGCTCCTGCAGCACAGGCAGTTTCTCCAGTACCTAGCTCCTGCAGTGTACAGTGCCAGCAGTATCCGGCAGTAAGTAGCTTCCCCTGGCATCCTCCCGCAAGCGTTTTTGTAGCAAAGTGTTTCTGATGAAATAACTCTCCATAGGCAACTTTCCTCCTCACCATAGAGGAAAGATTTCCAGAAAGTTCTGTGAGTGTACTACTCCGGCAACATCTCTGTTATTCAGTGAACCATGGCTGTGCTCTCCTCAAGAAGGTATAGATTTCATCCCTAGGAGAAGGGTGTCTTCCTGGGATGCTCTATCTTAACACTGACATAGCGACTACTCATTATATCTGCTATGTCTATATTCTTTTCTTTTTATTTTTATTTATTATTTATTTATTTTTGAGACGGGTCTCACTCTGTCACCTAGGATGGAGTGCAGTGGCAGAATCTCAGCTCACTGCAACTTTCCCCCTCCCGGGTTCAAGCGATTTTCCTGCCTCAGACTCCTGAATAGCTGGGATTACAGGAGCACGCCACCACGCCAGGCTAATTTTTTATATTTTTAGTAGAGACAAGGTTTCACCATGTTAGTCAGGCTGGTCTTGAACTCCTGACTGCGTGATCTGCCCACCTCAGCCTTCCAAAGTGCTGGGATTACAGGCGTGAGCCACTGCGCACAACCGATTTCTATATTCTTTAGAGTCATCTTTTCTTTCTACTTGCCAGTCTTTTGTGATGCCAATAATATATTATTGTTGATAATTCTTTATTCTATAGTTTAATTATAGTGAATATTCATTATATTAAACATTCCCTGTTCAGATTATAATATGGGTTGTCTCAGTTAGATTCAGACTGATATGCAGTTGGTACCAATTTTAATCCCAGGAGATAGACTCTCTGTCAAAGATAGGATTTTAGTTTGGTCTTACCTTTGGACTTCAGAGCTGTGCTGATCTCCTTGTCAATGAGAAAATTGATGTTAGTGTGGTGGCCTCAAAATTAATCAAGCTATCACTTGTGGTTGAGTGTGATAAAATGCTAACTGAAACTTGGGCCTTAGGAGCCCAAGTGGCTGCTGCACTTGATTATTATGATAGTAATGATGACTAAAATGACTGTGGTATGGAATAGATTATTTGGAGTTCACCTGAGTGCTAACAAAGAGAAAATGACAAGCTCAGAATTGTTAAATCGGAGCTCAAGTTATAGTTCACGAATCAAAGAGCTTCTATGACAGTCCTAAAAGGAGCTATTACTTATTGTACTCACAGGGCTGATGTTGCTGAAAATCAAACACAAAATTTAATTATGTGGGTTGCTGAATTACAATGACAGTTACATTCTCAGGCTTGCCAAGTTTCTCATCTGAAATTTAGGGCTAAGAATCTGATCCTGAAATTTGCAATTGGTTGGATTCATATGAGACTGACAATCTAGAGCCCCATTGTCAAACTTTCTAAGGCATTTCATTGCGAAAGCTGTGGGCAAGAGCTAACAAGCCAGGACTGAAAATGCCTCACAGGCTTCAGACTTTATTTTAACCTGTAGTGCTCTTGAACATGTTCAGAGGTCAAAAATATCACTATATGGAGTCAATTCCAGAAACCTGTCAGTGAATAAGAAAACCCTAAGAGTATCTCCTGAAGAAAAAATAAATCTTTCCTCTGAAGAGTGGATAGAGGGAGGACCCTTTAGAAGGACAGAGAGAAATAGAAGGAAATAGGAGAGGAGGATGTTGGAGAAACATATGTAGGAGGGTATTTACAAATGTTAGAAAGGGACAATGGTGTAAAATACTGCAGTAAATTCCATTAGTGAAAAGACTTAAAAGTGTCCACTAGATTTGCTCTTGGTGACTTTTGCAAGAGTGGTTTGAGTATAGTGCAGTAGAGAGTGGGATGGTAGATGAGGAGGCAGGAATACAGATTGCCTTAACTCAACTGCAATAAGTTACTTCCTTTGTGTTTGCCCTGTGTTTTCTTGACTGACAGTAATTATGAAAAAATATATGTATTTCCTTATAGACAGGAATAAGGTCAGCATGCCTGACATCACCACAAAGCTTAGATATAATTCTGTATGTTCTGACCAATCTAATGCAATCATAAAAAAGGAGATGATAACGATGATGAGAATGATGATGATGATGGAGATGCATAAATTCTTGACATAAAGATAAACATTTAGTAAATTATCATTATATGAGATTGATAAACTGTTTACTTAGAAAACCTTGAAAAATTACTGATGATGTACTTGAAATAATAAGAGAAGTTCAGTGAGGAAACCAGATGCCAGATGAAATGGAAATAAATAAAATTTAGCTTTCTTTTAACCAGGAATAACTAACTAAAAATAGTAATGAAAAATATTTCCCGCTTACAATATGTGTGTGTTTTAAGATAAACTTAAATAAATGGTAAAACTTGCTATTTCTTGAATGAAAAAACTCAATGTCTTAAATGTATCAGTTTTCTGAAAATTATATATTTAAGGTAATTCCAATTCAATATTACAAAACCTTTTATTTCTTAACACAGGAAAAAATTATTCAAGAGTATAGACAATTGAATGGATGAAAAGAGTCAAGAAATCAATGTAATTGATATCTTTGAGGTAGAACTTTCTGTAAAAAAAAAAATAAAGAGTAGTATAAACTTGTTGTAATTTAAAATAAAAGAACACCAGGATTTAAATGGACTGATAGATCAAGAACACATAATTAATTTAGTATTTCACAAAAGAGTTATTTTATATCGCTGTAGATACAGAATAGAATTCAATAAGTAATGTTTATCTGGAAAAATTTAGGGAACAAATACTGCTACACTTCTACCCCGACTCCTCCATAAGAATAAATTTAAATGATGTCTCTCCATTATAAATGTCTGTGAATATGCTTTTCCCCCAAGTTCAAAAAAATTAATCATAATAAAAACACACAAGCGAGTATGAAACAAATGACAATAAAAAGGTACTGATTGCAGCACTGGTATAACAGTAAATAGAGGGAGATGACCTAAATATTCAAAGAAGGAACTGGTAAAATAAATTAGGGTATATCTATAAAACCGAATAATATAGAACCATTGAAATGAGGATTTATATATGTGTATAATACAAAGATGATCACTATTTATTGTATAAAAAATTATTAGAATATGTATGCATTTTAGTAAAAATGTGTATATTAATATATGTTTAGAAAAATTTCAGTATGCTGACAGTGATATATTCACGTATAATATTTGATGCCTATGATATTTATTGCCTGTCTTCATTATATTTTTCTGACATAATTTTGCATTCATATGAAGTAGCAAATCTATTTCATAATTGACAGTAATATATTGATGGCAACTATTTTTGTATATTAACAGAAGCTGCCTTTTAGATTATTTATAATGGAAATAGAAATAATTGTATTAGCTAGATATTACTGCATAACGAATTATCTCAAATTTTAATGGCTTAAAATAACAATCAATTGTTATTTACTGTAGTTGTTATGGGTCAGAAGTTGGAGAGGGCCTTGGATGGTTACTTCTGGCTTTGGGTCTCCTGTTAGGTCACAGGACTGAAAGATCAGATTCCAAGGTAGATTATTTACATGGCTGGGAAGATGGTGCTGGCTCGTGGATCAAAGACCACAGTTCCTCTCCTCATAAGGAGAACAGCCACTGGAGTGCTGGCATGTCCTCAATATATACCTTCTAGCTTCTCCCACAGTTAGTGATTCACAAGCACAAGGAGGAAGCTGCAATGTCTTTCATGGCATAGCCTTTCAACTCACGAACTGTCAGTTTTGTAGTATCTCATAGGTTGCAGGTTTGCCCCATTCTTTATTGAAGGGGATTACATAAGGGTGTGAATATTGGGTCACTGAGGACTATTTTGAAGCCTAACACATATTAAGAAAACATAAAAATAAAATAACAAATGTATACAAAATTATAAGATGCAATAGAATATCTTATGTTAGCACAGCAAACTGATTGGTCTTATCCATCAACTGAAATGATTAAAGCGTTATTACAGAGAAAATATTTTAAAACTAATATTAGGTAAACAAAGATGCACACAAAAATGTGTATAGGGTATTAGCTACTATTTAAAGTGAACAGTGGATAAAGATTGAGGTAAAATGAAGAAATTCAAATGGTTATATTAGAGAGTAGGATTATGTGCAGATAAACATTTTGCTTTATTTTCTTTAATGTTGTACCACTTTTTTAGCAAGACATGTATTTAAAACAGGGACAATGTCAGTATTATACAACACAAGTCATTATATATTAATTCTGTTTGTTTATAATTGAAATAATCGATGGTTAATTCAAAACAGTATCAAAAATTAATAAAAACAACACAAAAGCCTAGAAAGAAACCAATAAAATTTATAAGAAATTAGTAAGAAAGTCTTACAAACATCAAAGAGCAAACATAACCTAATGATAAATATGAATAAAGCAATGTTGAATATGCTTCTGTAAAAGTTGAGGGATTTTAAATTTGCACACATGAATAAAAATGTTAGAAGGTCATATGAACTGTTTCCAAATTGTTCTGGCACATTCATTCCTTCATTCAGCAAACAATTATGGAACACTGGTTTTTTGTGTCATTATTAAATGAGGTGTCTATTACATAAAGATGGACAAGACACTATCTTTATTCTCCCAGGTACCCATAATCAAGTAGTGAAAGCAAATAATTGCAATGTGTTATGATAAATCTTATATTTAAAAGCCTGGTATAGATAAGAAAGTAATCTTCATAAAAAGAGATAGAAGGGATCAGCAACATGGTTTAAAAACTGAGTAGAGCTTTTATTTTCTATATACTATCAAAATGAGTAACAAACCCAAGAACATTGGTGTTTTAAAAGATTAATTTTGTTCTGTTTAGTAACATAGTTTTCTGTACATATGTTAGCCTCTTTCAAGTTGCAAGACACATGCTCAGTTTTCTTACTGTAATAGGATTTGTTTTAAAGATAAACAGAGAAGGCAGGAACAACAGCCACACAGCAGGTACTCATGTGCAATTGAATTGTCAATCAGAATGCAACACAGCCTTAGCAATTCAGGTATCCTGTCCTTATCTTAAGAAAAGGTATACTTTGCCGGCTTATCCTATAGATATGTAATACCAAATTTGTTTTTCCAGTGTATAACTCAAGGTTCCTCAAAATGGGTCATTTAATTGACCCACTTTTCCAAGACTGATTTGATTTTCTTATCTACATGCGATTTTAAAAAGTTTGTTTTTCCAGCATTTAACTCAAGGTTCCTGCTGTTCATGACTTGCACCATCCAATGGCTTCTCCACCATTAGCTGAATTTATCATCCACTCACTATTTCATATTCAGTGCCCTGCTGGGTAGCACTCTAATTTCAGGCCATATAATGAAATACCACTCAGCAATAAAAAGGTATGAGCTACTAATTCATGTAACAGCATGGATAAATTGCAAATGAATTATGCTGAAATAAACCACTTAAAAGGCTATACACTGCATAATTCCATTTATGTAGATTTAAAGATAAAACTATTTTAGGGACAGAAAGCAGATCAATGCTTAGGGTTGGCGATAAGGGAAGAGTATGAGATAATATTTTGGGGTGATAGAAGTGCTCTACATCTTGATTGTGATGGTGGTTGCATGACTGTATCCATTTGTCAAAACTCATAAAACTCTACACCAGAAAGGGCAAATTGTATTGTATGTACTTATTTATTTATTTTTTGAGATGGCATTTTGCTCTTGTTGCCTAGGCTGGAATGCAGTGGCGCTGTCTCGGCTCACTGCAATCTCCGCCTCCTCAGTTCAAGCGATTCTCCTGCCTCAGCCTCTCGAGTAGCTGGGATTACAGGTGCCCACCACCACGGCTGGCTAATTATTATATTTTTACAAAATACAAATGAGGAGTTGAAATATTTATCATTCTTTCTTATTTATCTCCTCTTATTTTTAGTCTCTAGCCAAGGAACTATGGAGAGACAGGATTTTACCATGTTGGCCAGGCTGGTCTGGACTCCTGACCTCAGGTGATTTGCCCGCCTCAGCCTCCCAAAGTGCTGGCATTATAGGTGAGCCATCGTGCCCGGCTTACTTTATTTTTAAACAAGTAAATATAAAAACTAATTCACAGTTTTTATACGTGTAGCTTCAAGACACAAAACAAACTTACAATAGAGTTACCTAGATAAAGAATCACAGAAAGAAAAGTGAAATTTAGATCTTAGAAAACTCACTGTCAGTAACCCCTCATTTTATTAAAAGAAAAATCAGAAGTTGAGCCTTGATGGAAACAAAAATACTTGCAAAAGGGAGCAGAAAATATTTAATTTTGATTCTTTGAGGTCCACATGAAAATATAAGGAGAAGATGACAGCTGCTGGGCACTTCCCACACACCCACCATTTAGTTATCTCAAGGTGCCAGAGAAATAAAAAGTTGAAATAAAGTATTGAAAAGTGGCCAGGAATCTCTGAATTAGATTACAGGTGAATATGAGACCTCAAGGGAATATTCTATATATTGAGAGTAAACAAGTTATTCTTTCTTATATTCTTCCATTTTTCAGAAAGATTAATGCCTCACAAATAGTTTATTTGAAATATGTGGTAGTCTCAACCCACAAATTCCAACTTGAAATTTTCTCCCTCCCCTCTAGGCTTCTCAGAGAATTAATTAATAATTGAGGAACTGGGCAGTTTGAGTAGAGTCTATTACTTTACCTTGATATTAAGGACTCCTATGTGAAGACATCACAGGAATAGGGAAAATGTTGCTCAACTTTGGAAATTAAATATCATTTAATTGACCCACTTTTCCAATGATTGTTTTAATTTTCTTATCTACATGCTATTTTTAAAATTTAAACGTAGTGTTAGCTTACTTATTTTAAAAATAAGTTTGAAAAGATCAGCTGTGTAACTCTTCCTCCGTAGTTCCTTGGTTTGAGACTGAAAGTAAGAGGAGATAAGTAGAAAGAATTACAAATATTTCAAGAGTTGGTAAGAAAGAATAATAGTACCACTCGGCCTCCAAGATCTTAACAGCAAACACTGATGGTTTTAGAGGTACATATACCTCATGCTGTGCTATATTAATAAGTACAATTTTTAAATGAAATGAAAAGCTAATATAAAAGTTATACTTTCAACTCCAGTCATACAGATTGTGTAACTGGGCAAAACACTTGAGTTTTCATTATTTAACATGAACTGATCATATCACTGCCAGTTCCTTCTTTTGTCATGGAATTTTTTGGAAATAGTTTATTCTCATAACAGAATTTTGAAAACATAAAATATCAGAGCACTTCTTACTGGTTACTGAGCACTGGAAATATGGCTATTGTGATATAGGAGCTACATATTTTATTTCATTTCATTTCAATCGATTTAAGCTTTAAATAGCCACATGTGGCTAGTGGCTGCCTTATAAGGAAACACAATTGGATACACTGGCCAAGAAGACATGGAAGTGGCCCACAAGGAAAGGAGAGTTTTGAATGATTCAAACAAATTAATCCAGTCAAGGATGTCAAATATAACTGCCATTGCCTGCTAGCACTTTTGATTATACCGAAACCTTATGTGGCATGGGAAAGGATTACCACTAAAAATAAATCAAGGCCTTTATTGCTGATTTCACATTTTCTTGCTACATAGGTCAACCAAGAAAGTACCAACTGGCTATTTACATTTCCACAATAAAACAACAGACAACTTACAGCTTCCTATAAATATAGTGGAGGACACTTGAAACGGGAAACCAGATAATCAATCTGCCTCACTGGCACAAATTTACTGCAAATTCTCACCAGGTGTGCTGTCTCTGCAGGATTTATATATTCTTCACACTGTCTGGATGAATTACATTCATATAAATGAAATAAATCTCCCTTTGAATCCACAACAAAAGTGGAATAGTTTAGAATTTTGAGCAAAGTGGTATACTCACCATCCGGAGTATTGTGCACAAATGCAATGAGGTTTTATATTTCATTATACTCTTAAACTTCATGTACATTTTTCTCAGATATCCCAATGGTAACACTTTCAGGAGTAGAGGATAGTATATAAATTTTATTTATTTGAATTTATTTAAATTTTTATTTAAATTTTCTATTGATATAATTGTGGATTCACATGCAGTTAGAAAGAATAGTAGAGAAATATCTTCTGTAAAATTTTTCAAGCTTCCCTTAATGGTAACATTTTGCAAAACTATCATATAATATCATAACCAGGCTGTTAACATTTATATAATGCCCCTATATTATTCAGATTTCCAGTTTTACCAGTACACATGTATGCATATGTCTGTGTATGTGTGTATTTAGTTCTAAACAATTTTGTCACCTTTGAAGATTCATGTATCCTCAACCAAAGTCAAGATAACACTTCCAACAAAACAGAGATACCTTACCCAGCTCTTTTTCTTTTTCTTTTTAATTTGAAATGGAGTCTCACTCTGTTGCCCAGGCTAGAGTTCAGTGGTGCAATCTCGGCTCACTGCAACCTCTGCCTCCTGGGTTCAAGCAATTCTCCTGCCTCAGCTGCCCGAGTAGCTGGGATTACAGGCACATGCCACCATGCCTGACTAATTTTTGTATTTTTAGTAGAGACGGGGTTTTGCCACATTGGCCAGGCTGGTCTTGAACCCCAGACCTCAAGTGATCTGCCCATCTCAGCCTCCCAAAGTGCCAAAGTGCTAGGATTACAAACATGAGCCATTGTGCCCAGCCATCCTGCTCTTTTATAATCATACCCAGTGTGCTTCTGCCTCACCCTATACTTAACTACTGACCTGTCCTCCATTTCTAAAATGCTATCATTTTAAACATTACAGAAAGGAATCATGCATTATATCATCTTTTGGGAATAGCTTTTTTCTCACTCAAATATTGATACTTCCAAGTTTCTGCGTGTATCAATAGTTAATTCCTTTTCATTATTGAGTAGTGTTTCATGGTATAGATATATGACAGTTTGTTTAACAATTTACCTGTTGAAGACACTCAACTCTTTTCAGTTTTGAGTTTTATGAATAAAGCTGCAATGAATATTCAGTTTTGTGTGAACATAGTTTGCATTTCTCTAGGATAAATGTGTGTGACTGCAATTGGTGGACTGTATGGTAGTTACATTTTTAGTTTAATAAGAAAATGTAAAACTGCTTTCCAGAGGGCTATGTTGCATTCCCCACCAGAAATTTCTGAATGATCCGGTTGCTCCACATTCTCATCAGGTTTTGATGTTATCCTTATTTTTTATATTAGAAGATGACAATTTAGTGGACTTTCATCAAGCAGCTCTTGGTCACATACACACACTTTCCACATCACCAAGTTCCCAATATAGTTTAGCATAATTTTGTTTGAATTAACATACAACTTTTTTTTTTTTAGTTTTAATTTTAATTTTTGTGGGAATGTAATGGGCATATATATTTATGGGGTACATGTGATGTTTTGATGCAGGCATGTAATACATAATAATCACATTATGTAAAATGGGGTATCCATCCCTTCAAGCATTTGTCTTTTGTGTTATAAACAATTCAATTATGCTATTTTCGTTATTTTACAATATACAACTAAATTATTTTTGAGTATAGTGACCCTGTTGTGCTATCAGATACTAGGTCTTGTACATTCTTCCTAACTACGTTTTCTTTTTTGTAAACAGTAACCACCTCAACCTCTGCCCCACCCTCCCACTATGCTACCCAGACTCTGGTAACCATCCTTCTACTCTCTACCTCCATGATTTCAATTGTTTTAATTTTTAGATGCTACAAATAAGTGAGAACCTGTGAAGTTTCTCTTTATGTACGTGGCTTCTTTTTATTTAGCATAATGATCTTCAGATTCATCCATGTTATTGCAAATGACAGGACCTGATTCTTTTTATGGCTGAATAGTAATCCATTCTGTATAAGTACCACACTTTTTTGATCCATTCATCTGTTGATGGACACTTAGGTTGCTTCTAAATCTTGGCTGTTGTGAACAGTGCTGCAACAAACATGGGAGTGCAAATACCTCTTTGATATACTGATTCCCTTTATTTTGGGTATATACTCTGCAGTGGAATTGCTGAATTATATGGTAGCTCAATTTTTAGTTTTTCTGAGAAACCTCCAAATGTTCTCCATAGTGGTTGTACTAATTTACATTCCCACAAACAGTGTATGAGGGTTCCCTTCTCTCCATATCCTGTCCAGCATTCATTATTGCCTGCCTTTGGATATAAGCTATTTTAAGTAGGGTGAGATGATATCATATTGTAGTTTTGATTTGCATTTCTCTAATGATGAATGATGTTGAGCACATTTTTTTTCTTTTTTATCTTTTTTTTTTTTTAATATATTTTACTTTAAGTTCTGGGATACATGTGCACAGTGTGGAAGCATGTTACATAGGTATACATGTACCATGGTGGTTCTCTGCACCTATCAACCCATCATCTAGGTTTTAAGCCCCACATGCATTAGGTATTTGTCCTTCTAATGCTCTCTGTCCCCTCGCCCCCAACCACTCGAAAGGCCCTGGTGTGTGTTGTTCCCCTCCCCTGTGTTCATGTGTTCTCACTGTTCAACTCCCACTTGTGAGTGAGAACATGCAGTGTTTGGTTTTCTGTTCCTGTGTTAGTTTGCTGAGGGTGATGGCTTCCAGCTTCATCCATGTCCCGGCAAAGGATGTGATCTCATTCTTTTTTATGGCTGCATAGTATTCCATGGTGTAAATGTACCACATTTTCTTTATCCAGTCTATGATTGATGGGCATTTGAATTGATTCCAAGTCTTTGCAATTGTAAATAGTGATGCAATAAACATATGCATACATGTGTCTTTATCATAGAATGATTTATATTCCTTTGGGTTTATACCTAGTAATGGGATTGCTGGGTCAAATGGTATTTCTGGTTGTAGATCCTCAAGGAATTGTCACATTGTCTCCCACAATAGTTGAATTAATTTATACTCCCACCAACAGTGTAAAAGCATTTCTATTTCTCCACAGCCTTGCCAGCATCTGTTTTTTCCTAACTTTTTAATAATTGCCATTCTGACTGGCATGAGATTGTATCTCATTGTGGTTTTGATTTGCATTTCTCTAATGATCAGTGATGATGAGCTTTTTTTCATGTGTTTTTTGGCCTCATAAATGTCTTCTTTTGAGAAGTGTCTATTCATATCCTTTGCCCACTTTTTGGTGGGGTTGCTTTTTCTTGTAAATTTGTTTAAGTTCCTTGTAGATTCTGCATACTAGATCTTTGTCAGATGGGTAGACTGCAAATATTTTCTCTTATTCTGAGCTTGTTCATGGAGAGGAGTTTCTGACGTATGCTAACAGGGATGAAAAATCAGTTTATCCAACATGGAATAACATAATGGATTTGGGTACACTACAAGTTATATTTTCTCCAACCATTCAACAGGAGCAAAAATTTCCTATTCCTACTCTCCTCTCCTGACTCCTGCCCCTGAAGATGTAATTGCTAAGATTACTGGTATTCTTTAGATGCAAATTCTCAGTGTATTTTAAACACTCGTTTTTTATTATGAAGAATCAGCTACTTTATATATTTACTTTCTAAAATAATATATATGTATATATATGATTTGATATATTAATTTTCAGTATGCTTTTGTATAAAAGAAAATATATATAAATATAAATATATATGTATAATTTGATATATTAATTTTCAGTATGCTTTCTTTTATAGAAAAGCAAAGCATACTGAAAATTAATATATCAATTATATATGTATTATATATACATATCTATTATTTTAGAATCTGTATTGAACATTTTTTTCATTATCTTTTTCACAGGTTTTTCATCCCCTTTGGTTATGGAACCTATCTTCAATTATCTCATTTATTTTGCCCATATCTCAAGCCCAATGGAAATAGGTTTTTTAGTCTATTGCAAATAACTAATACCAAGGAGGTTTTGGGAAGCACTAGGATCAAACAGGAAATGAAGTTCTTATAGAGATATAAATGAATTGAGGTATGAAAGATTCTTGAAACATTTGATGAATAATTGCTTTCACAATTACTACTTTGGGACTTTTTGTCATTGCATTCAGCAATCAACTAGTCATATTTATTCGGGTCCTGATTGGATTGTAGTTGCATTCTATACTCAATAGGCATCAATATCCTATACCAAAATATATTTGATACAAAACTAGTTTTGTCTAAAACGCCAGTGTATATAGTTCACCAATCAAATACTGAACTCTTAAATAAAAGATAGAAAGATACAGCAATTTTTGCTTCGACAAAAGCATAAAGTTAAAGGGAGAAATGACAAAAACTGAATTGGAAATGTACAACAGAGGGAAAGGGCAAAAATTCGGGCATGTTGAAATGATGGAAAAAATCAGAGTGAAATAATTTAAAAATACATTCCAAGTCATTACCTAGATATAGTAAATCACAACAGAGAAATATTAATACAAATGCAAGAGAAAAATTAGGGAAACCAGTATGCAAAAGTGATTATGTATTTGATAGAAGTATTGAAACTCAACAAGGAATTCCCAGAGAATAAATAAGGGAATGTGCTATCTAAAGAATTAATGTTCAGTTGTTACGTTCTGCTAATCATGCACTAAATAAAACTTTTGAGAGAATTTGTAATATACTATACTACACTTTGAAACTATTATCATTAATTATGCAGTAAATGATGTTGGGGTAGTTTGGATCAGCAAATCACTTTTATATCAGGGTAAATTTTATATGAATAAAACCTTAAACAAACAAAAACACGAAAAAGCCCCAAAACTGCCAAACAGAAGCACTAGTAAACAAACAGTAAAAGCACCAGAAGGAACCATGGGAGACCATTGGTTTTTCATTGTCCAATTCTGACATAACGAGAGTTTTTCTAAGAATAAATAAAAATACTTTTTAAAAACCTGAAGCTATAAAAATGATGTATTTCACTAACACAGTCATTAGAAAAGTTTAAAAAATAGATATACAGAAACATATATTTATGCAGACAAAACTGTTTTTCTTAATATATAAACCATTTCCACTATTGATAATAAATAGATCAACATTCCAAGAAAAAATATATGAACAGACAGAGTATAGGAAAAAATAAATACTAATGACTTTTAAATAAATGAAAAGATGTTCATTTACATCATAATAAGATAAATGCAAATAAAGATGCATGGAAATATCCTTTCTTATGTAAGATAGTTGCAAAAAGAACATTGATAAACAAAATTTGTGTTTTCTACTGCTGCAGAACAAATTACTATAAAGTTAACAATTTAAGACAACAGACATTTATTATCTCACGTTTTTTGGGGGTCAGAAGTCTGAGCACTGCATGGCTGGATTCTCTGCTCAGAAATTCAAATGAACAAAATCAAGATGCCAGCAGGGCTACACTCCTTTCTGGTGGCTCTGGGGGAAGAACTAGATTCCAAGGTCATTTAGGTTGCTGATAGGATTTAGTTCATTTATCCTAGCGTATTCAAATTCAAATCAGTAATGGTGTATTAAGTCCTTCTCGTGCTAAAAATGTCTCTGACTTCTCACCCTGAGCTTGAGAAAGCTCTCTTATGTTAAATTAGGCTCACCTGGATACTCTTCGTATCTTAAGATCAGTTACGCCATACAAATTTACATAATCATAGGAGTGATAACTCATCATATCCACAGGTTTTGTGAATTAGTTCAGGATATATGAGTGGAGGGGGCATTTTAGAAACCCTGCCTACTACACATACTGTAATAGCTTAAGTGTGGGAAGAAATGTACTTTCATTTTTTGCTAGACTATGATTAATATAAACTCACTGAAGAACAACTTTCTAGTTTCTATTAACAGTGACATTTCTTGATATCCATCTAGTGGCAAGCGCATAGAATTTTGACTCATCAATTCTCCTTATAGTAATTCTGTATTATTCTTATAGATATACTCACACATGTGAGAAAAAATATACACAACGGCAGTCATCACTACCCTGTTTGTAATTTTTTAAAAAATTGCAAACAATTTAAGGTCAATTAGAAGTTCACCAGGTGAATAAATTATTATACATCCACATAATGGAATATTATGCTGTTGTAAAAAAAAATGAAGATACTCTTGATGTACTGATATGTCTTCCAAGATGTATTATTGTGTGAAATAAGCAGTAATGATGTAATAGTATGCTACGAGTGATATAAAAAAGAGGGGGAAAATATTCCTCCCTCCCCTGTGCCCCACAGGTACATGTAGCAATGTTTGGAGTTAGTTTGGGTGGTCATAATTGAGGGGGAGGGAGATGTGCTGCTGACATCTAGTGGGTAAAGGCCAAGGAAGTAGCTAAATATTCTAGAATGCATAGGATAGCACCTTAAAAATATAATTATCTGGTCAAAATGTCAGTAGTTCTGAGGTTGAGAAATTCTGTTGTAAAACTGCCATTTTGAGACTTTCAGAGTCTTGTTGGTTTTAAAGCTTCATGAAAAAGTCTGTGTCCATTTTGCTCATTCTTATGAGTACTATATAATTCAGCCAAATTCTTTCCTAATTCTTCACATTTCCATACTGGAAAGTCCTGATGTTTTAGATTGTCTTCGCCTCAATTCCTCTAGATGTTATTATCCAACTCTGTTAAAACTTTCTTGAGATAGATCGACTGTAAGTGCCAACATCCTTTCAGGTAGTACAAGAAATGGCCCTGTAGGAGAGTAAAGTAATGCAAAAATTACTCTTGCTACTATCAAGTGAGGCCTCTCCTGATGAGAGATACTGCATGAAATGATTGACTTTCACTTGCCTGTTTCACTCAGGAATCTATAATTACTCAGGAACCAAAGATATTACTTGCCATCAAGTATTTGCCCCCAGTGAACATGAGAGGAAAACCCAGCGTCACTGCAGTAGTTTAGAGGTAGGAAAGGTCATCAGCACCTTTGGATGGCTAAAACAAGGTTTTTCAAAAGTTATAATACTCAGTCTAATAGGGTGGTATTATCAGAACTGTTCAACTTCATGAGGACATGCCCTTCTGCGTTCCTGTCCTCTGTTGGTGTCTGCATTGATCAGATTTAGCTGCTCTATAGGGACTCAAACTAATAGTGCCTTAAACATGATTTAGTTTCAACTCTCTCTCAGATAGTCCCAGCTGGGCTGGTAGTTTTGCTAGACAATATAGTGAGGGCCCAGGTTTCTTTGATCTTTTCACTCTACCACCTTAAAGTGATCAGGTGGCCCACTACCATATTTACAATGAGCCCAAGAAGCAAGATAAGGGGGTAGGGAAAGCATCTCCCACCATTGTAAAGGTACCACTTTAACATTATAATTCAGAAGTGGCACAAGTCGGTTTCACTCACAACCAAAACTTGTTTGCATGGCTCCATCTAGCAACAAGAAAGCCTGGAAAATGTAATCAACCTGGTAAAATCATAGGCACATCTAAAACTCTACCATGAAAAAATAGGAAAAATGGATAATGCAGCACAGTTAGCAGTCTCTGAAATGATTTCTGTTGGTAGTAAAGCACACTTGTTACTAACGTTAGAGAAACGTGTATCCTTTGGCCCTGATCTCTTGAGGCCTTTCCTCATTCATCATATCCTTTGTAAAAACAATAATAAAAAAAAAAACAAAAAAAACAATGGATTATTTTTCTGTTAATTCATCTTGCCATCCAATTCATGCTATTCTATTGGATTCAAGCATTAGTCTCATCAGTTTATTCTTATTGGCATGGCTTTTTATTATCTGGAAGAACTTTTAATCATATGCTATCTTAGTCAATTGTGTGGTACATTACTGAGTTTCAAATTATTTCATAAATACCTTGATTACCGTATGTTTTTATTTTATGTCAATGATTTTGGGGGAAGCGGTTTTTGGCTGTCAGAATAACTTCTTGAGTGGTGATTTCTGAGATTTTGGTGGCTCTGTCACTGAAGCAGTGTACACTGTGCCTAATATGTAGTCTTTTATCCCTCACCCTGCTTCTGCCCTTCTTCCTGATCCTGAGTCTCCGAAGTTCATTGTATCTTTCTTGTTTTTTTTTTTTTTTTTTTTTTTTTTTTTTGAGACAGAGTCTCGCTCTGTCGCCCAGGCTGGAGTATGGTGGTGCAATCTCAGCTCACTGCAACCTCCGTCTCCTGGGTTCAAGGAATTCTCCTGCCTCAGCTTCCCAAGTAGCTGGCACTATAGGCATGCCCACCACGCCCACCTAATTTTTTGTGCTTTTAGGAGAGACGGGGTTTTATCCTGTTGGCTGGGCTGGTCTTGAACTCCTGACCTCAGGTGAACAACCCACCTTGGCCTCTCAAAGTGTTGGGATTACAGGCATGAGCCACTGCACCCAGTCCATTATATCATTCTTATGCCTTTGCATCTTCATAGCTTTGCTCGTACTTATAAGTGAGAACATATGATATTTGATTTTTCATTTCTGAGTTACTTCACTTAGAATAGCAGCCTCCAACTCCATCCAAGTTGCTTCAAAGGCCATTATTTTGTTTCATTTTATGCCTGTGTGCCTAGAGGAAATCTTTTTATCTTATTTCAGTAACATCTAAGTCAGTATTCTAACCACTATTGTAGATTTTTCTTGATTGCCTGCAGACTCCATTTTAAATAAATCATTTGATCTTTTTAATCATTTTTTTCAGTCCTTTAAGCAGATCTAAAAGTAAATATCCGAAAACTCTACTAAGGGTAATTTTGCATACTTCCTCATTGTTATCTCTGCCTTGGTGTTCAGAAGCTCTACACTTCATTAAAATTTCCACTAGCTATGTATGAAGTAGAGCCTTTGATTTCTAGTTCACATGGCAACTTTTATAGTTATTAGATGAGAGTTATATTTTTTCTTAAATTAATTCAGAGTAGAATGACATGTCTGAATTGAACATTTAGGATGTCTCTTCTTAACCTCAGTGGCTCCATAACAGTACTGTTCATCATTCACTATAATAATAAAATAAAACTTAGCCTTATTTATAATAAATACATTGTTTTGGTAAGAACATTTTTTTTGACTTTTGCATACAAGTTCTTGCCAACTAAGCTGTCTCGGAAATGTGAACAAAAGTGCACACACGTATTTAATCCATGGTATATAATCGACATTATTCTCCATGAAGCCCCCAGAAGAATTTTAAAAAATATAAATATATATCTATATGTATAATATATAATAGTAATTAAAATATAATATATTTTATTTATATTTATATTTATATTTTAATTACTATTATGCAAAATCTCTTGTCATTTTGTGTTATTTGTTCAACTTTAATAACATAAATATGCATTGATGAAAATTTGGTTAAAAACAGCTTATACTTCAATAAAAAGCCTTGAACTCTTAGTCAACATAATACTGGAAATCCTAGCTAAAGCAATCAGACAAGAGAAAGACATAGAATGGAAGAAGTCAAATTATCTCTGTTTGAGATGATATGATCTTATATTTGGAAAAAAAAATCTGAAGACTCCAGAATAAAAGCTATTAGAACTGATGAACAAATTCAGTAAAATTGCAGATTGCGAAATCAACATACAAAAGTCAGTAGCATTTCTATATGCCAACAGTGAACAACCTGGAAAAGTAATTTAAAAAGCAATCCCACTTATAATAGCTACAAATAAAATTACGTATCTAGGAATTAACCAAAGAAATGAAAGATCTCTAAAATTAAAATTACGAAACACTAATGAAAAAAATTGAAGGGGACACCAAAAGCATGGAAAAATATTCCATGTTCATGGATTGGAAGAATCAATATTGTTAAAATGTCCATAAGACCCAAAGCAATCTGCATATTCAATGTAATCCCTATCAATATACCAATGACATTCTTCACAGAAATAGAAAAAACAATACTAAAATTTATATGGAACCACAAACGACTCATAGTAGCCCAAACTATCCTAAGCAAAAAGAAAGAAACAGAACAAATCACATTCCCTTACTTCAGATTATGCTACAGAGCTGTAGTAACCAAAGCAGCATAGTCCTGGCATGAAGACAGACACATAGACCAATGGAACAGAAGAGAGAACCCAGAAACAAACCCACATACCTACAGTGAACTCATTTTTGACAAAGATGCCAAGAACATACACTGGGGAAAATACAATCTCTTTAATAAATGGTGCTGGATAAAAAAGGACGAGTTCATGTTTTTTTCAGGGACATGGATGAATCTGGAAACTGTCATTCTCAGCAAACTGACACAAGAACAGAAAACCAACCACCACATGTTCTCACTCATAAGTGGTGTTGAACAAAGAGAACACATGGACACAGGGAGGGGAACATCACATACTGGGGTCTGTTAGGGCTAGGGGTCTAGGGAAGGGATAGTGGGGGTGGAGAGATTGGGGAGGTCTAACATTAGGAGAAATACCTAATGTAGGTGAAGGGGGGGATGGAGGCAGCAAACCACCATGGCATGTATATACCGATGTAACAATTCTGCAAGGTCTGCACATGTACCCCAGAACTTAAAAAATAATAAAAATAAATACATAAATAAATGGTGCTGGAAAAACTGGATGTCCATACGCAGAAGAAAACAAGCCCCATATATCTTGTAATATACAAATATCAGATAAAAACGACTTAAAGACTTAAATTTAAAACTTCAAACTATAAAACTGCTACAAGAAAGCATTGAGGAAACTCTCCAATGTACTGTTCTGGGCAAAAATTTATTGAGTAGTACCCTACAGGTACAGGCAAGCAAGGCAAAAATTGACAAATAGGATCACATCAAGTAAAAAAGCTTCTTTACAGCAAAGGAAATAATCCACAAAGTGAAGAGACAGCACACTGAATGGGAGAAAATAGTGGCAAACTACCCATATGACAAGGGATTAATAACCAGAATATATAAGGAGTTCAAACAACTCTGTAAGAAAAAAAATCTAATGATCCAATCATAAAATGAACAAAAATGCAAATAGACATTTCTCAAAAAGAGACATACAAATGGCAAACAGTCACATGAAAAGGTGTTTAACATCACTGATCATCAGAGAAATGCAAATAAAAACTACAATGAGATGTCATCTCACCACAAATAAAATGGCTTTTATCCAAAAATCAAGCAATAGTAAATACTGGAAGGGAATCCTCATATGCTGTTGGTGGGAATGTAAATTAGTTAAAACAACTACAAAGAACAGTTTGGAGATTCCTGAATAAGTTAAAAATTGACCTACCATGTGATGCAGCAATCCTGCTGCTGGGCATATACCTGAAAGAAAGGAAATCATTATATAAAAGAGGCAGCTGCACTCACATGTTTGTTGCAGCACTGTTCACGATAGCTAAGATTTGGAAGCAACCTAAGTGTCCATAAACGGATAAATGGATAAAGAAAATGGGGTACATATACACAATGGAGAACTATTCAGACATAAAAAGGGATGAGATCCAGTCACTTGCAACAACGTGGAAGCAACTGGAGACCATTATGTTAAGTGAAATAAGCCAGGCACAGAAAGAGAAACATTGCATGTTTTCACTTATATGTGGGATCTAAAAATCAAAACAGTGAACTCATGCATAAAGAGAGTAGAAGGATGATTTCCAGAGGCTGGGAAGGGTAGTGGGGGGCATCAGGAGAGGTGGGGATGTTTCATGTATATTAAAAAATCATTTAAAAGAATGAAAAAGACCTACTATTTGCTAGCACAACAGGGTGACTTGACTATAGCCAATAATTACTTAATTGTACATTTTAAAATAACTGAAAGAATATAATTGAATTATTCATAACAAAAAAGCTAAATGCTTGAGGTGATGGATACCCCATTCTCCATGATGTACTTATTTCATATTATATATCTCTATCAAAACCATCTTATATAACCCATAAATATATATACATTACCCACCTACTCACAAAAATTAAAAATGGAAAAAATTAAAAAGTCTTTATATGGCCATTATTTGAAAATAGAAGCTGAACAAGAGAGTTTAGAGATAAAGATGTGATGCAAATATTAGAATATTTCATCTAAAATTAATAGTTTGAGTAGATAAAAGAATATATAAGAAGCCAAGAAGGTTTATGTATAGTTACTAAGCACAATGGATTGAGCTTTAGGCTTGGTGAAATTGTAGAGCTATGTGACATTCTGCCTTTGTTGATGAGAATATCAACAGAACAGAAAAACAAAACTGTTCTTCATTTGATTTTTATTGCCGTATCTTTGGATTGTACACAGAAGTCCAGACTTGCGTTTCTCCTTGAGAGTAAAAAATAGGGAGTTTTGAGACCTCGTTGGAGTTTCCAATTTTTTTAGAAATTGATTGAGGGGCTTTGCATGAATTGCGGTCTTGATTCAGTCAAGTTATATGAGCCATTGTTACTTCAGTGCTATAAAATTGCCCTGCTTAGGGGCACAGGAATATGAACAGGATTTGTATTGTGATATAGTAGTAGCAACTAGTATAAAAATTCCATCCATGATTCACATCTCCCACTTACTAAACCAAGATATATAGAATTTTGAAAGATAATGTTGATGGTTTGCATCTATCAATTCCTAAGAATTTGCAAATAATAATCACCAGCACCACTTCTGCTATTTTCAACTACTGGCAGCAGTTCCAAGAAATGTGACTACTTGTCTTTGTATTTAGAGCTACTTACTAATCTCAGCGTCCTTGTGGAAAATGAAGCAGGAAATTCTTTATCATTATGGTACTGTGAGAACCTTTTAAAAGTGTTGTGGGAAAAGTTTTACTGTTGAAGAATGATTAACTGTCTGGCAGATGGAGAGACCATTCTCCTCAGTGAATATAATGTGTAGCAGCAAGGAGGAAATGAAAGCATGTGGTATGTTTTGAAACTCTCAGATAATAAAAGGATGAGGAGAGAGTAGGGACGGGGCATGTGAATATGAGTTTGTTGGAAAAGTCCTCATCTAGCAGTGAAGATGTGTGATCTCTGTCTCCTGAGCAACACCATTTCACAAATGAAGACCCTGGAATAGTTAACAAGGTTCCTAAAGCCTCTATATTCAACGTGTGGCCCCTGAACCGGCAGCATTGTAATCACCTGGGAGCTTGCTTGTTATAAACACAGTTAGGCCTTGCTTCAGACATACTGAAACAATCTGCATTAAAAAAAAAAGACCTAGAGGAGTGCTTTTACATTGTGTGTGTGTGTGTGTGTGTGTGTGTGTGTGTGTGCACGTTTAAAAAGATATAGGTGTCACAATATGCATACTGTTTGGTCAATTTTGAAATTTAATACTGCATAATGGATATCTCTTATGTCAACACAGATCTACATTATTCATCATGAATAAAAGTAAGTTATTATATCCATCGCTACTGATTGGTATTCATATTAATCTAATATTTTAGTATTGTAATAAATATTCTGATTCAGAAACACTGGCATAAAGGCCACTGAGCAGGACATGTAGGAGACACTGACTTTGCTTCTCCTACATGTTTCACTTTCTGTTTATCCTGCTGCCTTAATAGATCACGTGGGCACATCACTTTCACTGATTTTTTTTCTTTTGTAAATTTAAATTTTAATTGGATTATAAGGCCAATTTACAGTGCATCTGTGGGCAGATTGCTTTGAAATGCATGGTACTTTAAACTTGGTCTTAAGAGAGGTTCAGGAAAATGCCCACTAACCCAGTGTGATTTTAATGTCTTGCTAGGCCATGGCAAAGTGAGATGCTTCTGACGTTTGGGCTGCCACAGGTGTTTTTCAGTTACTCTGGTGACACCTGTGACCTGAGAGTTATTCTATTTGCGTAACAATTCGCCCAGCTTGAGGGGCGCCAATGAGGGCAGGGCTTGCAACTAGCGCTTGGCGTCCGATGGTTGCCTAGCGACGATTGTCCGCGCTAATCCTTGATCGGTCAGATCCTGCTCTGTTTTCTGTCTACTGAGAGGGCAGCTATGAACACCCCAAGGGGTTCCCTCGTCCCCCGGGGTTCCCTCGTGCCCCGGGACATTGAGAGCCCGGGGAGAGACATGCATCTGCGGGTGATCCCGCCTGAACTGATATTCCTGGACGCGACGGCCGGGAGTGTGTACCACCTCTCGTTTGTTGTGCATAACGTTGGCCGCTGGAACCAGAAAATCCGGTTTGAGGAGCCCACTAAGCCACAGGTGACACACTAAGGGGTGCTCGGAGCAGGACGTTGTGAGAGCGCCTCCTCACTTGGCGCCTCTCTTTGCCCCAGGGAGTAGACATCTGGCTCCTCCTGCCGGGATGGAGGAAGAATTGGGCTTCCCGGGAAACAGTGACAGGTTTCTGTGTGTCTGCTCTTTTTTTTTTCTCTTTGTTTTCTGTTTTGTTAAGGATTAGGAGATGGGAAAGACAGGGTGGAGAAAAGCTGATCTAAAGCCTCCCCATTTCTTCAACCTGGGTTTAGAAACTTGTTAACAATCCCCACATCTGTGCAACTTGGTTTTATGATTTTGCAGTTGCCTTAAGAATTATGAGAACAAAATTCTCTATTAACTTCCCTTTGAGTCATAAAGTGTCTGATAACTCCAGGAGCTGTAGGATTAGTGGAAAGGTTAATTATTTCACATTTTAACAAACATTTGTTAAGCACATGCTATATAACAGGCAATAGACATGAGGAATACAGAAAGGGCACAGCCCTGCCCTCACAGAACTTTTAGAAAGTAATGAAGGGGTTTTAGTACAGATCTAACCATCACAAAAGTGAATGTTTCTATTTTCTAATATAAAAGTGGGCAGAATTTCCTCTGTGTGTCACTGTGTTATTTTACATCATGTATGTGAATGGATGGTTTATTAGTTCAGTATGATCACATTTTCCATATAGGAAACGTGATGAGAATTTTTGAAATGTAAGCAATAAATAACTGAAAATTTCAACAGATGGCCCTAATGATAAATATGGTTGAATACAGCTTGACTTATATGTAGAAATAAAAAGATGTCCATTAGTTTTAGATTAAATTTACATATATTTCTTTGTATATATGTAGAAAAACCTATGTTAACGATTAGAAGAGCAATGAGAAAAAGGACTTCCATGTTATAATTTTATTCTGTTAAAAAAATTGGTGTATTATTTACCTACATTAAAGTGCACACATCTCAAAAGTAGAGTTTGATGAATTTACAAAAAACTAAATCTGTGTGTGTGCGCGTAAATAGGTAGATAAGATAATCTCCATTAGCTACTACCTGGATCAAAATAGTAGAATATGTTCACCACCCCATAAGATCACCAGTGCTTCCTCCTTACAGTACCTGGAGTAATCACCCTGTGGAACTGACCACTATTCTGATTTCTAACACCATAGATTAGTTTTCCCTGTCCTTGGCTTTCATATAAATGGAATCATATTTTAATGATTTTTATATTTAAATATTTTTATTAAAAAGTATATCTCAAGAGACTATTAACTCCTCTTTAAATCAAAAAGTACTTGCTTACTCCAGATACTGTAAAATTAGGGAGAAGCCGTGTTATTTCACTACCTTAGCACATATTTATGGAACAATTGAATGTGTATCTGAAAATACTTTCTTTTGAAATTCAAGCTGGTAGTAATGTTTGAATGTGGACAAACACTATTTTATGGATGTTCAGGGGATAATTGTATGGATGGTTTCTGTGCAGTAACAAGAAACATATTATAATTGGTTGTATTTTGGTTTATATCTAGGGTATAATGGAAAACAATTTATTCCACAGGTCTTGACATTGACAAAAGAATACCCAGATATGCTTACTAGTTAGAAACCAATATCAGTGTAAATTTTCCTTTGTTGCAAGACTATGAAATGCACTTCTGGTCCTTCATAGGCATAAAGGAAATTAGATAAATTATGAAAAGTACATCTTGGGGAGGGGAAGGGGGATAAGAAAAAGTGAAAACAAGGTGCTGTGGAAAGGTCATTGTCATAATCACTATTGTAATTACTCAGAAAATGATTCCTCTAACATACAGCAGTGCTTGTTTTCCACCCAGACCCAAGAACCTGCATTGACCCTATGTATTGAATACCCACTATGTGCCACAGGTTGCTGGCAGAAAAATAAGAAAACACATACTTTTTTAATTGTGTGCCAATGTGAATTTTAGTTGTCTATTCAAATAGAATTGTTAGTACTATTACTGATTTTCAAGAACATCCTTCAATCTCACCAACATTATTCATCTAAGAATGATTTTATGGCTTGTGTAGCCTCTGGTCTGGTCAGACCAGTCTTACTCATAACTGCCTCCTCTCCCTTATGACTCAGACCTCTTTTCTTCTCACCCACATTTTCATTCCCTGTCATCTGCAAGAATCATCCTTTTCAAAATCTCATCCATCTTTTAAGGTCAATGTGAGTCCTTATTTTCTCTAAGAAGTCTCTTATTATTTTTCCCCCAAATTATTTCCGTCATACTGGATACTATTTTCATTTACAGACATTCCTTATAGTTTGAATTTGTGCCCCTGTGCCTTTTGGTAAATGTTAGTACTGCCTAAATTTTCACTTCATAAAATTGTTAAGAGTAGGGATGGTGCCTTGCACACATCTGCATCTCACTAAGAGTGCTCAGCAACATGCAGTTTGACCAAAAGCGCATGGTTCCAAAGTATTGGTTTTCCTTCTTGAAACTATAGTTTACTTAAAAGAAGATAGTCAGACCTGATACATGGACTTCCACCACCCAAAGGCTTATGTGGAAAATATTGTATCCCTTGTTTTCCTTTTGTTCTATAATTGCAGGAGGGTTGAGAGTTGGAATGTGGTAGTTATGAGGTATCAGCATTGTTTGCTGAAAGTGTGAAGCTCCCAGATCAATGTTAATTCCAAATCACTCCACTTCTGTACATCCTTAATTGCTCAAAGCACTATTTAGACTCAGCCTCACATTAAAATCCCTGAATAATTATTTTCAACATAACCTCCATTGTTTCTGATTGAGGACTCTTGCCTAGGGAGGCTGGCTTATTATCTGCTTTCTGAGAGACTATTTTGCTTATTCTTGTTTCTGCCTGTGCCTGAGATATTTTTACACCTATAATAAGCACCTTCCTTGCTTCTTCTCCACCTTTAACATCCATTCTCTAAGACTAGGCAAGGTGCACTCCTTTCTAGCCCACAATAATCATGTCCTCTTATGGATTTTCATGATGCTATGTCTGTATCACTCATATGGTACTTAACTAGTTCCTGGCTTATATTTAATTTTCAAGGGGTATATAGTCTGCTTCCTTAAAGAGATTATATATTCAGGAGAGGGACTCTTTCTAGTTGAAGGGGAGGTAGTGCTTATGATTTAGAGTCAGACAGACTTGTGTTTTTGAGTTTTCACTTCCTGAGTGACTTGAGACATTAATTGTACTTTACATGTCCCAGTTCCCTCATCTATATACTGAGAGCCTTTAATATTAGCCTCACAGGACTGTAGAAGTGTATTTACAAAAGATAATAGATGTAAAATGCTTGACACATTATAAATGCACAACAGACATTATTTCTCTTTTTTTCTCCCTTTATATTTTTCCTGGCATCTAGCAAATGTCTTACTAGAACAAAAGTGTTTTTATCCTCTTTGTTATATTATTCTTTTATATTTCCTCCAAGTTATGAAGCTCAAATTGCCATGGATGAAGTATATAAAATATATATACATGCATGTTTGTATATATTATGTATGGATATGATTGAGCGACATTTTTATTAGGTTGTTCTTCCTTTTTTCTGTATTTAGATTTTAAGCTTCTTAGACTAGAGGCCACGTTAGTTCTGTAAGTATCTTATATGTTTAAAGTAGCCCGTGAGCATTTACGTGTTTCTTAGCTACCTGCATTGTCAGACTCAAGTTGTGTACTCTTGAAAGCATGTCTTAAAGATCTGGAATTGGACAGATATAAACATGAGCATTAAGTCTTTGCCTTTAGGTACATATTTCAAATACCACGTGCTCTCACTTATATGTGAAACATAAAAATTCAGATTCGCAGAAGTAGAGAGTAGAATGGTGGTTACTCAGAGGCTGAGGGTTGGGGTGGGCAGAGAAAGGGAAAAGGTTGGTCAAAGGGTACAAAGTTTCAGTTAAACAAGAGGAATTAGTTCTGGTGATCTATTGCACAGCAAGGTGGCTATAGTTAATAATAATGTATTGAATATCTCAAAATTGCTAAAAGAATGGATTTTAAATGTTCTCAGTACAAATAAATAAATGATGTGATAGATATGTTAATTAGCCTGATTTGCTCATTCCACAATGTATACCTGTATCAGTACATTACATTGTACTCAATGAATTTATACAATTATTATTTGTCAATTAAAAATAAAATTAAAAGACCAGGTACAGTGGCTCATGCCTATAATTCCAGCACTTTGGAAGGCTGAGGTGGGTGGATCATGAGATCAAGGAATAGAGACCATCCTGGCCAACATGATGAAACCCCGTCTCTACTAAAATTACAAAAAATTGGCTGGGTGTGGTGGCGCATCCCTGTAGTCCCAGCTACTTGGGAGGCTGAGGCAGGAGAATTGCTTGAACCCATGAGGCAGAGGTTGCAGTGAGCCGAGATCGTGTCACTGCACTCCAGCCTAGCGACAGAGCAAGATTCGTCACACACACACACACAAATTAAATTAAATTAAAAAGTCTTTGCCATTCGGGCAAGAATACAGCCTATATTTTGATAATAATATAACACTCCTAACTATAGTTGTTCCTGTTTTTTTTTTTTTTAAGCAATTAATATGTATAATTTGATTCTCTTTCTCCCACTGAAGTTCAAACTGATAATGACCAGTCTGGAAAAAGAACTTGCTTCTGGCCTTCACATAACAGTTGTGGTGGAATATCATCCCGATAAAGACGAAAACACTTCTGATCGAATACTTATTTCAATAGGAAATAAATCAACAGAAATTCCTCTAATTGGGTATGTAATCTTCATAGTTCCTGCTGACACTTTGAATACTCTTTAAATAAAAATGAGGGTCAAAGTAATATTCTGTATTTTTTTCTGACATAAGTTTCCTTACAGTTGAACTGAAAGGACACATTTTTAGATAATTGTAGTGTTTGTAAGAAATGAAACCTCATTCTGTGTTATTTTTATAATAATAACAACATTCAACAATTGAGTGTATTAATAATTGGATTTTTGCAAACATATTCACATTTTAATTTAATTTTAAAGTATTGTCAGGTTCACTTCGCTAAATTTTACATTAGGCAAATGTTTGGTGTCAAAAAAATCAAAATGCTATTCTTCTGAGACTGGTTGAAAAATACGGATGGATATGAGTATAACAGAGAACTAAGTGACTGACTTGGAGATTAACTTTGTTACAAATTATTTATTTGACCAGGATGAATGATGATTCATTTGTTGTTTTTATTTTATTTGTTTTATTTTATTTTATTTTATTTTATTTCTGTCTCCAGGCTGGAGTGCAGTGGCACGATCTTGGCTCACTGCAACCTCCGCCTACCTGGCATTTGTTGTTTTTTAAAATCAAAAGTATATTTCTGTTCGTTGTAAGTTTACCTATCAAAGTTAGTGTTAAAATTTAAATTGTTTCTTTATTTATATCCATATATGTATGATTCTCCTTGTTTTCCCTAGCAAAATGTGGTTTCCATAGGTGTTATTCTTTTGCCTTTATTTATCCACCACCTACAGAATTAATTTGGAATATTTTCTGCTGATTACATGGTATTAGATATATACCTTTTAAAAAATTCCCTTTTATTCAGGCTGGATGCGGTGGCTCATGCCTGTAATCCTAGCACCTAGCACTTGGGGAGGCCAAGGCGGGCAGATGGCTTGAGCTCAGGAGTTGGAGACCAGCCTAGACAACATGGTGAAACCCCGCCTCTACAAAAATTATTAAAAAAAAAAAATAGCTGGGAGTGGTGGCACATGCCTGTAGTCTCAGCTACTTGTGGGGGATGAGGCAAGAGGATCACTTGAACCCAAGAGGTCAAGGCTACAGTGAGCCGAGATCGCGAGACTGCACTCCAGGCTGGGTGACAAAGTGAGACCCTGTCTCAGAAAAAAAAAAAAAAATTCCTTTTCTTTTTCATTTCTGTAAACTAAATGTAGATCCTCAATTATTTTGTTTCTTTGTGTTGTTGAGAAGTTCTGATTTAGCACATCATCCCATTTTGCATAGGAATCAAACAGTTGACACATGGTAGGAAAAAAACAAGCTATTAACCCAGTATAAATATTAATTTGCATTTTGCAATTTAAGTAGGGCAGTTTTTGATGCATTCTGCACTTTGACATATCTATGACTGGCACTCAGATTTGCTTATTTGTGCTACATATGAAGAGATAGGTTGAAGATGCCTCTGTCCTTGAAAACAGATTTTTTCCTTGTTTCCAGAGTATATGCCCTCTCTCATCAGAAGTCCATTTCTCACCACAGTTGCAATATAAGGAGAGCACTGCCCCTCTTTTGGTGTGATGGACAGGGTTGAAGGAAGGTTGTGTATGTGTGTGTGTTTGTGTGTGTGCATTCTACACATTTTTATCACCTGTGTAGATTCTTGTATCCACCATCAGAGTCAAGATAGTGAACAGTTCCAGTACCACAAGAAAATCCCTCCTGGCTTTATTACAACTGTCTCTACTTCCCTTCTGCCTTATACCCATGATCCCTAAACTGTGGATACTGCTAATCTTCTATTTCTAAAATTTTTGTCATCACAAATATATTACATAAATTGAATCACACACTATGCAGCCGTCTGTTTTCTTCTTGCAGCAAAATTTTTTGCAGCAAAATATTGCAGGAGATTCAGCCAAGTTATTGAATGTATCAATATTTTGTTCCTTTTTATTGCTGAGTAGTATTCCATGATAAATATATCACAATTTGTTTAACCATTGACCTGTTGAAGAACAAAGGGACAGATTCAAGTTTTTAGCTATCACAAATAAGCTGCTTTAATATTCTTGTACAAATTTTGTGTGAGCATAAGTTTTTATTTTTTCTGGAATAAATGCTCATGAGTGTAATTATAGGGTCATATGGTAATTGTATGTTTTGTTTAATAGAAAATCTCAAATTGCTTTTCAGAGTGCCTGTACCATTTTATATTTCAAAGAGTGATACATGAGTAATCTACTTTTATATCTTTGCCAGTATTTTTGCTTTCATCACTATTTAAAAATTTTAGCTATTTTGATAGATATGTAATGAATCTCTTCGTAGTTTTAATTTGCATTTCCCTGATGACTAATGATGTTGACAACGTATTTTCAGGTGCTTCTTTGCCATCTGAGTACCCTCTCTAGTGAAATCTCTGTTAATGTGTTTTTCTCATTTTCTAATTACATTGCTCTTTATTATTGAGTTTTGCAATTTCTTTGTATATTTCTGATACAAGCCTTTTGATGGTTATGTGGCTTGCAAATATGTTCTCCCAGTTTGAGGTTTGACTTTCGTCCTTTTTAACAGGGTATTTTGTAGAACAAAATAGTTTTTTTTTTTTTTTTTTTGAGACAGAGTCTTGCTCTGTCACCAGACTGGAGTGCAGTGGCACAATCTCGGCTCACTGCAACCTCCGCCTCCTGGGTTCAAGCGATTCTTCTGCCTCAGCTTCCCGAGTAGCTGGGACCACAGGCGCGTGCCACCACGCCCGGCTAATTTTTTTTGTATTTTTAGTAGAGACAGGGTTTCACCGTGTTGGCCAGGATGGTCTCGATCTCTTGACCTCGTGATCCGCCCGCCTCAGCCTACCAAAGTGCTAGGATTACAGGCATGAGCCAACAAAAGAGTTTTTAAAAAACTGTTGGGAATGATGTCTAGCTTATCAATTTTCCTTTAATTGGTACTGCTTTTAGTGTTAGGTCTAAGAACTCTTTGCCTAACCCTTGATCATAATGGTTGAAGATTTTCTCCTATTTTTAACTTTGAAGTTTTATATTTAAGTTTATGATATATTTTGAGTTAATTTTTGTATAAAATGTGGTTTACCTTGAGGTTCTAATTATTGACTATACATGTTCAATTGCTCTGACCAAATTGATTGAAAAAAGCTATTTTCCTCCATTGTATTGTGTACCCTTGAAAATAATCAGTTCAATATAATCTGCATTTGTCTATTTCTGTGTTCTGCATTTTTTTCCCTTCATCCATGTTTCAATACATTTGCCAACATCATGCTACCCTCATTACCTTGGCTATATAGTAATTCTTAATATCATGTAGAGTAATTCCTCTTATGTTATTCTTATTTGTCACAATTAGTTTAGCTATCAAAATATCTCTATCTTTCCATATAAGTTTTAGAATAATCTTTCTTTCTGAGTCTGCAAAAAAAAAAAAAAGAAAGAAAGGAAGAAAGAAAGAAAGAAAGAAAACCAAAAATCTTGCTGGGATTTTGAGAATAATTGAGCTTAGCTTATAGATCAATTTGAGGAAAATTGACATCTTTACTGTGGTAAGTTTCTAAAATATGAATGTGCTATGTCTTTCCATTTATTTAGGTCTTCTTTGATTTCTTTTATCAGTATTTTGTAATTTTCAGCACAGAGATTCTCTACATGTATTGTTAAGTGTGTAACTATTTCATTTTCTTTGGAGTGATTGCAAATGATATTGTGTTTTAAATTGTATTCCTTGTTGCTATATACAGAGAAGTGATTGATTTTTGTTTGTTGACATTGTATCCTCTGACCTTGCTGAACTCCCTTTTAGGAGGTTTTTGTATTTTTTTTAGATTCCTTGCCATCTTATATGTAGATAATCATGTCATTTGCAGACAGGGATAGTTTGTGTGTTTTTTCCCATTCCAAAATATATGCTTTTTACTTTTTAGTCTTGCTTTATTTCCATGGCTAGAGCTTTCAATACTATGTTGAGTAAGAGTGGTGAATCTGGGCTTGGCGGCTCACATAATGTAATCCCAGCACTTTGGGAGGCCAAGGCAGGCAGATCACTTGAGGCCTGGAGTTCAAGACCAGCCTGGCCAACATGGTGAAACCCAATCTCTACTAAAAATGCAAAAATTAACTGGGTGTGGCAGCTCACAGCTGTAATCTCAGCTACTTGGGAGACTGAGACATGAGAATCACCTGAGCCTGGGAGGCGGCGGTTGCAGTGAGCTGAAATCACGCCAATGCACATCAGCCTGGGCAACAGTGAGACTCTGTCTCAAAGAGAAAAAAAAAAGAAAAAGAAAAGGAAAGCAGTGAAACATCCTTTCCTTTCTTCCAATATTAGGGGAATCATTCAGTCTTTCACCATTAAGTATGATTTTAGCTGTCAGTATTTTTTGATGGCCTTTATCAAGTTGAAGTAATTCCCATCTATTCTAAATTGCTAAGAGTTTTTTTTTTTTTAGAAAGGAGTGTTAAATTTTGTCAGATGCATTTTCTGTGTCAATTTACATGATCATATTTTGTTTCCATAACTTATAGATATGGTGGATTACAATGATTAATTTCTTAATGTTGAATCAGTCTTGCCCTTGTATACTTGAAATAAATCCCTTTTAGTCATCATGTATCATTCTTTTTATATATTCTGAAATTTGATTTGCTCATGTTTTATTAGGGATTATTGTGTCCCAGTTTATTAGTGATATTGGCTTATATTTTGATTGATTGATTGGTTTGTTTTTTCTGTATTGTCATTGTATGGTTTTGCTATCAGGATAGTGCCATCTTCATAAAATGAATTTGGAAATGCTCCCCCTTCTATATTCTAGAAGAGCTTCTTAATATTACTGGCAATTATTTAAATGGTATAATTCTCTAGTGGAACTGTCTGGACTGTAGAATTTTCTTTCAGAATGTTTTAAATTATGAATTTAGTTTTTTGATGCTTATAGGGCGGTTCATACTGGCTGTGTTATTATGTTGGTTGAGTTATTGTAGTTTCTAATTTCCATGGAATTCTTTCAATTCTAAGTTGTCAAATTTATGATTTTAGAATTGTTAGAAATTTGTTGTTATTATTTTTAAATAACTGCGGCATCTGTAGTGGTGTCCTTTTTTTCATTTCTGATGTCAACGTGTGTATCTTGTTCTTTTTAAAGTATTGCTAGTGGTTTATCAACTTCATTGGTTTTTTTCAAAGAACCAGCTTTTCATCATTGACTTTCCTATCATTTTATTTTAAATTCCATTGATTGCTGCTCTCTATTATTTCTTTCCTTCTGCTTGATTTGAATTAATATTGTTCTCATTCTAGTTTTTGAGATTGGAAATTAGATAATGAATTAGAGACTATTTGTCATTTCTAATATAAGCACATAATATTATACATGACCCTCAGCACTGCTTTAGCTGTGTCCTACAAATTTTTATATGTTGTATTTTTATTTTGACTCAGTTCTATGTATTCAATTTTTTTTTTTTTTTTTGAGATGGAGTTTCGCTCTTGTTACCCAGGCTGGAGTGCAATGGCGCGATCTCGGCTCACTGCAACCTCCGCCTCCTGGGTTCAAGCAATTCTCCTGCCTCAGCCTCCCAAGTAGCTGGGACTACAGACATGTATCACCATGCCCAACTCATTTTTGTATTTTTAGTAGAGATGGGGTTTCACCATGTTGACCAGGATGGTCTCGATCTCTTGACCTTGTGATCCACCCGCCTTGGCCTCCCAATCAAATATTTTTAGAAAACTTTTTCTTTGACTCCTGGATTATTTACAAGTGTGTTAATTTCCACAGGCTTATTTTGGACATATTTATGATCATTATTCTTTTCTGGTTGATTGATCCTTTTATTATGTATAATATCCCTCTTTGTGCATGGTGATTTTCTTGCACTGAAACCTCTATTAGATATTAATGTAGCTTTTTGTACTTTTTTTCTAAGTAAAATCTGCATAACTATTTTTTTTCTATTCGTTTACTTTCACCCTACTATGGCCTTGAATTTAAACTGAGTTTCTTCTAAGCAGCAGCGTATAGTTGGGCAATGGTTCCCTTCCCCATATTTTTAACCCCTGTGTTTTGATTGTTGTATCTAGACTATTTATATTGAAGTTAATTTGTATATGCTGTAATGTGTCTGCTTGCTTATTTTTTGTTTTTCATTGTTCTTTTTGTTTCTCATACTTCTGTGTCTCATTTTTGCATTCTTTTAGGTTAATTGAAGGTTATTTTAGGATTGCATCTGATTTATTTTTACTGTTTTGTGTGTATCTCTTTGCATAGTTATTGTAGTGGTTTCTCTGGGTATTTCAATATACATACGTGATATAATATGCTAGTAGTATAAACATTTTGTCACTTTTTTAAGCTTTATTTTATTTATTTTTATTTTACTTTTAAGTTCTGGGGTACATACATTTTGTCACTTTAAGTGAAGTGTAGAAGCTTAATTTCCGTTTGAGTCATTTTTTCTTTCCCTACTTTTAAATATTATTGTCTTGAGTATCTAAGGGTTTATGATTCTTGTTTTCATCATCAAATATGATTTATAAAACTTATAAGAAGAAATATAGCTGAATGTATGTAGCTAGTCTTTTGCTATTTCCATTCCCCCTCCCCCTTGCCCTTCCTTCCTCCCTTCCTCCCTGCCCTCCTTTCTCCTTTTTGAGGCAGGGTCTTGCTCTGTTGCCCAGGTTGGAGTTCAGTGGTTTCAACATGGCTCACTGTAATCTCAACCTTCTGGGCTCAAGCAGTCCTCCCATCTCAGTCCCCCAAGTTGCTTGGACTACAAGCATGTGCCACTAAGCCTGGCTAATTTTTTTTCACTTTCTTTTCTTTTTTTTTTTTTAAGATGGAGTTTTGCTCTGTCACCCAGGCTGGAGTGTAATGGCGCGATCTCAGCTCACTGCAACCTCTGCCTCCCCGGTTCAAACAGTTCTCCTGCCTCAGCCTCTTGAGTAGCTGAGATTATAGGCACGTGCCACCATGCACTTTTAATTTTTTTGTAGAGGTGGGGTCTCACTATGTTGTGCAGGCTGGTCTCAAACTTGTGGCCTCAAGCAATCCTCCCACCTTGGCCTCCCAAAGTGCTGGGATTACAGGTGTGAGCCACCATGCCCAGCCTGCTCTATTTTTCTCTTTCTGATACTCCAAGATTCTCTCTTTTATTGTTTCCTGACTTTTTGAAGAACTTCCTTATATTTAATTTTTATGTGTACATAGTATGTGTATATATTTAAGGGTTACATGAGATATTTTGATACAGGCATGCAATGAGTAATAATCACATCAAGATAAATGAGGAATCCATCACCTCAAGCATTTATCCCTGTGTTACAGAAAATCCAGTTACAGTCTTTTAGTTATTTTAAAATGTACAATTAAATTATTTTTTACTATCTAGTCACTTTGTTGTGATAGTAAATAGGTCTTATTTATTCTTTCTAACTACATTTTTGCACCCATTAACCTCCCCATTCTTCCCCACCCCCAAGTACTCTCCTAGCCTCTGGTAGCTATCCTTCTATTCTCTATCTTCGTAGTTTCAATTGTGTTAATTTTTAGATCACACGAATAAGTGAGAAATGGAATGCTTGTCTTTCTGTGCCTGGCTTATTTCATTTAACATAATGACCTCCAGTTAAATCTATGTTGTAAATGACTGGATCTCATTTTTATCGCTAAATAGTAGTCCATTGTGTATATGTAGCACATTTTCTTTATCCATTCATCTGTTGATGGACCCTTCGAGTTGCTTCCAGTTCTTGGCTATTGTGAATAATGTTACAATAAACATGAGAGTGCAGATATCTCTTTAATACACTGAACTCCTTTCTTTGGGTATATACTGAGCAGTGGGATTGCTGGATCTTATGGTATCTCTATTTACAGTTTTTTGAGGAGCCTCCAAACTGTTCTTTTTTGTGGCTGTACTAATTTACATTCCTACCAACAGTGTATGAGGGTTACCTTTCTCCATATCCTTGCTAGCATTTGTTATTTTCTGTTTTTTGGATAAAAGCCATTTTAATTGGGGTGAGATGATATCTCATTGCAGTTTTGATTTGCATTCCCTGATGATCAGTGATGTTGAGCCCCTTTTCATGTGACTGTTTGCTATTCGTACGTCTTCTTTCAAGAAACGTCTATTCAGATTTTTTGCCCATTTTTAAATTGAACTATTGATTTTTTCGTACAGAGTTGTTTGAAGTCCTTGAGTATTTTGATTATTAATCCCATGTCAGATATGTACTTTGCAAATATTTTCTCCCATTCTATGGGTTGTCACTTCACTTTGTTGATTGTTTCCTTTGCTGTGCACAAGCTTTTTTACTTGATGTGATCCTATTTGTCAATTTTTGGTTTGGTTACCTGTGCTTGTGGGGTAGTACTAGAAATATTTGCTCAGTCTAATGTTCTGGAGAGTTTCCTGGGTGGGTCTAGGGGTACCATCCAGGAACAAGGGACTGGGGCAAAGTACCTTAGAAGTCTACCTATTGTACTGTGGCCGAGCTGGCACTCAAACCTCAAGACACTGTTCTTCCCACTCTTTCCTTCCTTTCCCAGAGGCAGAGGGGCCTTACCCTCTGGCCACCACCACCACTGGCTCACAGAGAGTACTGCCAAGCTTATTGCTGATGTTCTCTTAAGGCCCAAGGTTGTTTAGTCAGCTTGTGGTGAATGTTGTTGGCCTGGGACTCACCCTTCAGGGGAGTGAGCTCCCTTATGGCCCAGGGCAGGTCCAGAAATGCCATCCAAGAGTTAAGTCCTGGAATTAGGGTCCCCAAAGTCCTGCTTTGTGCTCTACACCTCTGTGGCCAAGGTGATACCTAAGGTACTAGACAAAACCCTTTACTTTTCCCTCCTCTTATGTCAGGTGGAAAGAGTCTTGCCCTGTAGTCACCACAGCTGGGAATGTGCTGAATCTCATCTGAAGCCAGCAAGTTTCCAAGTGTCACCCAAGGCCCATGGCACACTACTTAGGTATCACTGCTGGTTACTCAGGGCCCAAGGGCTCTTTAGTCAGCAGGTGATGAATCCTGCCAGGACTGGATCCTTCCCTTCAAGGCAGTAGGTTTCCTTCTGGCCCAGGGTGTGTCTAGAAATGTTATGTGTAAACTAGGGCTTGGAAAAGGGTCCTCACAGCTCTGACTGGTGCCCTGTCTTACTGTATAAGCTGGTATCCAAGATTCAAGACAAAGTCCTCTTTATTTTTTCCTTGTCTCTCCTCCAGTGGAAGGAAGGGGTCCTTTTGGAGCCATGAGCTGTGCAGCCTGGGGTTGGGGAAGGGTTGGCACAAGCACTCCCCTAGCCACACTACCTGGTGTCTTAGTAGGTTGTGTGTCTCCCCCACATCCACTGACTTTTACCCCAGTTGAACACTAGAACTCATCTAGAAGTTGCAGTCCTTGTGGCTTAGATTGCCTTTGAAGGTTATCTGGGGTCCTAGAGCATGTTAGCTCATGGTAGCAAGGCTTACTAGAACTCCAGTAATGACCACTGGGATGGGTGATTCCTCTCTGGCTAGGGCTGGTTTAAAGCTCCTCCCATAGGCAGGCATCAGCTTAGTTCCCCTCAGTTTTACTTTCTGCTGTGACAGGGCAGCACTGAGTTCAATGCAATTTCTCACAATTGTTTTGCTCTTCCTCTTTCAAATGCACAGATTCTTTCTCCATGCCATGTTCCCACTGCTGGGGGTTGGGGGAGGGTTGACAAAGGTGGTTCAAAACTGTGTTTCCTCTACTCTTGAATGACTCTTTCAGTGATAGGAAGTTAAAACCAGGTACTGTGAGTGCTCACCTGATTTTTGGTTCTTATGAAGTTGCTTTTTTTTTGTATAGATAGTTGTTAAATTGGTGTCCTTGTAGAGGGAATGATAGGTGAAGCCTTCCACTCAGCCATCTTGCTGTGCTTACTTGAAGAATGTTATTTAGGTGATCTTTAAGTGTGTATTTGCTAGTGACAAGTTCTTTTAGTTTTTCTTTGTCTAATGTCTTCATTTCCCCTTCATTATCAAACATAGTTTTAACAGATGTAGAGTTTTCAGTTGACAGTTTTTTTTCCTTTCAGTGATTGAAAAATATTGTTACACTTCCTTCTGGACTCCATGGAGTCAGATGTGATATGTACATTCACTTAATTTAGTGTTTCTTTATATGGAACACATTCTTTATCTCTGGCTGATTTCATGATTTTTGTTTTTATCTTTTGTTTTCGAAAGTTAAATTATGATATGGCTTTATGTGATTTTCTTTGAGTTTATCAGGCATGGGTTCACTCAGCTTTTTGAATTTGTATGTCAGTGTCTGTTGCCAAATTATGGAGGTTTTAGTCATTATTTGCACTTAACTATTATTTTCAGCCTCATTCTCTTTCTTCTCTTCTTCCGAGACTTCAATGATGCAAATATTGGATCATTTATTGTTGTCCCACAGGCCCCTGAGGCTTTGCTCATATTTTTCTCTTGTTCTCTCAGTTTCTGTGAAGTCTCGGTGAATTCTATTAATCTAACTTCCCTTTCACTCATTTTATCTTCTGTTATCTCCATTCTGGTATTGTGTTCATCACTGTGTTTTTATTTTGGTTTTTATATTATTCAGTTCTGTAATTGCCATTTGATTCTTTTTTATAACTTGTATATCTTTGCTGAGATTTTCTATTTATTCACTAGTTTCAGAGAAAACTTGAAATTGCCTGTTGCAGCATTTTCTTTTTTGGCAGTTGCTTTAAAATCCTTGCCAGATAATGTCAACCTGAAGTTCATCTCGACTGAAATTGGTTGATTTTCTGTCTCATCAAAATCATTATCTGGTTCCTAGATGACAGGTGATATTTGGTTGAATGCTAAGTGTTTTCTCTGTGATGTTAGGAGATTCTGGGTCTTATTTAAACCTGTTATTGTAACAGGCAAACACCCCATTAATGTTTAGCATGTTTTTCTCAGCCTATTTTATATGCTGTGGTTGTGATGACTATTTAATTTCAGTATGGTTATGGTATTATTTTGATCCATTTTGTTGATATGTTATCACTACTGCTCCCACTGTTTTCTGCTGGTGCTTCCTGAAGGAGTGGAGGCAATTTTTTTTCCAGTCCTGGCTGCCATATGTCTCTTGGTAGAAGAGAAGTGTGGTGAGAACCCTATACAAGTAGCCCCCTGGCTGCCCAGATGCTCTGGGCAGATATAGAGAGAAATCTGACTTATGGGGCAAAGAAGTTTGTTTTACTGGGCCAGTTGCTGTATCTAGATCTCTTAGAGGTCCTGCTCACTTTTCCAGGTTATCCCTGATTGAAAAAGGAGGGGTTTGAGCCAGCAGTGACAAAGAGGCTTTTCAGATATAGCTGCTTGCAATTGCTGTTTTTTTTTCCCTGGTTTCCTCAAACCAACTTGATGCCTTTTGACAGAAAACTCCCTTTTCTCAGGAGGTGAGCTCCTCTTCTTCAGGATCTCAGGCCTGGAGTAGGAGAGTACTTCTCCTTGTCACTTATGCTTGGTATGCCTCCTAAATGATCCCCAGGCTGGCATTGTCTGGCTTACCTGGTGTGTTCAGGGAGCTCCTATTTGATCCAGAAAAAGAATAATCAATCCTAACTAGGTCAGCAGGCAAAGAATACTGGGTCTGTGTGGCCTTTCTCTGTTGGTTGGGGATTTGTAATACACCCTGCTGCTATTGTTTCTCCCGTCCCAGAGTTCTAAACCAGCCAGCTCTCTTTTTCACCACCTTTCATCATTCTCTTTTGCTTGCCTTGTGTACCATTTTCAGAGTTTATAGTTGTGTTTAGTAGAAGGAACAGGAAAAAATGGCTTTATGCTATATTTTTCTGGGCCAGAAGTTTGTATTTATTTGTTTCTCCTCATTAGATTATAAAATTCTTGAGGTCCAGGGAAGTTTTATTTTTTTCTATAATCTAAATTAAATATATATATATATATATTTTTTTTTCAGTGAATGTTTTGTGAATAAAGGTAGTCCAATTGGATCTGAAATACTCCATAATGGCATGAACAGAATGTGATTAAAAAAACTGTCTTGGAGTGAGCACATTTATTTTTACTTTAGACTTTCTGTTTGTGGATCAGACATGTAATGATCCTTCTATTTGTTGTGGAGTAAGCCCTGAAAAAGAAGAAAGAAACAGAAATTACATGTTTTATTTCTACATTTCTGTACATCCACCTGGACTTGCAAAAGTGCCCTAATTGGTAGATTATATAATTAGTGATTTTCAGAGCTCTTTTCAACGTGTAACCCAAAACCCCTTCTTTTACATTTAAAAATATATAAGATTTTCATCATTAGTTTGAACAGTTGCAAAGATGTAATGGCTTATATGTAGTAAATGTTACTATTAAAAATAAGATATTTATATGACTTTTTAAAATGTATTCCGTAGAATGAAAATACCATAATAATATGTTAACAGGTAAAAAACTTACCTCTTCTCTTTCTTCTTAAATTTGTAGCTCCATTCCATTTTTCACCACAGCAACACATCCTAATGTATTATATTTTCATGTAATCTATTAGCATCACATCCTAATGTGTTAGCATCACATCCTAATATGTTACGTCTTTATGCTTAGAAGTTTTTTTCATGATCACCAGAAATAAAGTACATATTCAATTTGTCTATTTATGTCTATATGTTTATGTACATATGAACATATGTGTGTGCATTGAGTAAACAGCTGTATTTAAATATACTTGCTACAGTCATGCATCATACATATTTTAAACAATTATAAATATTATTAATACAAGTGGATTCAAACTAAGTTTGAATATATAATCAATATATCCATATATCAAACTAAGTTTGATTTTTTAACAGAAAAGCGAAGTATTACTGGAAATATTTATAATCAGATGAATGGGGCATCTTAAACTTTTATTTAGTTAGCATACTTATGGATGATAGTTACTTACTGCTTATGTGAATCCCCACATACATTTTATCCCCATTTTAAATTTTTTTATGTATAGTTTGCTGAGTTTTAGTAAATATATACAGTTGCACAACCATCATTACAATCCAGTTTTAGAATCCTTAAATTATCCCAAAAAGTGTTCTCAATTTCTCTTGTACACACATACAGTCAATCTAGAGTTTTACTCTATCCCCAGGCAACCACGGATCTGCTTTCTGTCTCTATATATCTGCCTTCAATTTTCATGTAAATTAAATCCTGCAATATGTGGTCTTTCTGAGTCTGGCTTCTTTCAGTTCATTTTTGAGATTCACCCACATTGTTGCATATATCAGTATTTTGTTTCTTTTCTTTTCTTTTCTTTTTTTTTAGATGAAGTCTCTCTGTCACCAGGCTGGAGTGCAATGGCACCATCTCAGCTCACTGCAGCCTCCACCTCCCAGGTTCAAACGATTCTCCTGCCTTGGCCTCCCAAATATCTGGGATTACAGGTGCCCGCCACCATGCCCAGCTAATTTTTGTATTTTTAGTAGAGATGGGGTTTCACCATGTTGGCCAGGCTTTTCTTGAACTCCTGACCTTGTGATCCCACCTGCCTCAGTCTCCTGAAGTGCTGGGATTATAGGTGTGAGCCACCACGCCCAGCCAGTTTGTTTCTTTTCATTGCTGAGCAGTTGTCTACTGTTTGTAACACATAACCATCTTTGTTTTAAGAGAGAGTTGGTCCAGGTTCAGAGTCTTGGTAATCAAGAGTATCTAGTCAAAATTCAATGACATTGCTTAGATTTTATCTAATTTATTTTCAGGGTATTTTCTTTTTTTTTTTTTTTAATATATATTTTATTGCGTTTAGGTTTTGGGGTACATGTGAAGAACATGCAAGATTGTTGCATAGGTACATACATGGCAATGTGGTTTGCTGCCTTCCTCCCCATCATCTACATCTGACATTTCTCCCCATGTTATCCCTCCCAACTCCCCACCCCCACTGTCCCTCCCCTAGTTACCCCCCACAGACCCCAGTGTGTGATGCTCCCCTCCCTGTGTCCATGTGTTCTCATTGTTCAACACCCGCCTATGAGTGAGAACATGTGGTGTTGATTTTCTGTTCTTGTGTCAGTTTGCTGAGAATGATGGTTTCCAGGTTCATCCATGTACCTACAAAGGACACGAACTCATCGTTTTTTATGGCTGCATAGTATTCCATGGCGTATATGTGCCACATTTTCCCTGTCCAGTCTATCATCAATGGGCATTTGGGTTGGTTCCAAGTCTTTGCTATAGATTTTTGATATGGTTGTCTCCATAATGAGTAGATTGGAATGAAAGAATTTTTTTGTAGTAATGTCTCTAAATTTTTTCAACTCTGTAAAGTTATATGGTAAAATTACAGCAGTTGTTTATCAAGTATTATTTTTAACAATGTGGCAGCTAAGTCAGTTGTATTTCCCTCTTTTAAGGTTGATGAAGAGAGAATTGGATAAATACATTCATGTAAATAGATTTGTTACCTAGTCATTTTGGGCACTCACTTTATCAATATCAACACCAATGTTTTTGATTCTCCCCTAGTTTGTTGTCCCAGAGGTGTTTCCACTCCACAGCAATGCATCAGCATTAAATTAAGTTGCGGCACTGTTTACAATAGCAAAGACCTGGAACCAACCCAAATGCCCATCAGTGATGGACTGGATAAAGAAAATGTGGCACATATACACCATGGCAGCCATAAAAAAGGATGGGTTCACATCCTTTATAGGGATATGGATGAATCTGGAAACTGTTATTCTCAGCAAACTGACACAAGAACAGAAAACCAAACACTGCATGTTCTCACTCGTAGGCGGGCGTTGAACAATGAGAACACATGGGCACAGGGAGGGGGAGCATCACACACTGGGGTCTGTTGGGGGGGTGGGGGGGGGCCAGGGGGAGGGACAGTGGGGGGGCGGGGAGGTTGGGGAGGGATAACACTGGGAGAAATGCCTAATGTAGGTGACAGGGGGATGGAGGCAGCAAACCATCATGGCGTGTGTGTACCTATGCAACAGTCCTGCAAGATCTGCTCATGTACCCCCAGAACTTAAAGTACAATTTAAAAAAAAAAGAGTAGAAGACTAATAAGGGCACTCAGAATGACAGATAATTTTGTAACAACTTTATTGAGGTATAATTGGCATATAATAAACTGCATATATCTACAGGTTATATGTTGATACGTTTTTACATATGTGATACTCAGGAAACCATTACCACAATAAAAATAATGAACATATTTATTACTCCCCAAAAGAAAGAAAAGATGACATCTATTTCTCCTTTGTATAAAGAAATGGGAGAGGAATTGTGAAAAGTGGGCTGAGAAAACAAAATCTGCACAGACCTCTTTGTTCTCTTTGTATCAGCAGATACACTTAATGAGATAGTAAAATGGGAAGATGCCTTTATACCATTGGAAGGTATTTGTTTACCTATTAGGGCATCCCTGAGTTTGACGACCTCTCATATTTAGCCTTGTTGTGTTTGTCATTCTCTTCTTTTCTAGAGATTCCTTATACTATGGTCCTTATATAGGTACTTCCTCTGATAGCTGACTAGATACTCTGTTGTCCTCAGAGGTCAACTGTCTTTATGTGCTGTGGTATGCATGAAGCCAAAACAAGTTTTCAAGATTTTCATACAAGAGGAAGAGAAACTAACAGGAGATGCAGAGAAATTGTTACATATTACCAAACTCTTAACACTGAAGTAGTCTCTGTCTCTCTTTTTCTCTCTCCCTCTCTCTCCCTCTCTGTGTGAAGTGTGAAGATTCCTAAGAAATTATTCTTAAGACCTTTTGCTACATCCAAAGTAGGATAATATACTTAGGAGTACTTTTTAACCATGAATGTCTAGCCAAATAAAAAATGTATGTAACCTTATGAGGTGTATATATAAGATGATAATGGATTTTTAAAAATGTATATGAATACATGCTACAAATATGCTACAGTGAATTTTTTAGAAACACATATGAAAAATAAATTGTATCATTTTGTACTTAGATCTTGTTTTAGACCCTAGATGATATGTTACAGCATCACTGCATTCTTTTATTTCATAAAAGATTTGGAAACATTCAGACTATTTATTTGGGATGGCATACCATGCACTTAGATGCACAAAGTTTCATTTCTTTGTTAAAATGTAACCCATTACTTTGTTTTCATTTCGTTATTTAGTAATTCCTTTTATTGACAAATATGCCACCAGTAGACCAGTAAAGAAACTGAAATGCCTTTTAAGGAGTTAAGTGTCCATCTATATTCCCCTACGTATTTAACTATCAGGCTGTTATGATTGTTAAATTAATTATGTGGCCTTCTTTTCTCCTCCCTAGGTTGATTCCATCCTGCCAACTGGCAATTGAATCCGTAGTTGATTTTGGCACATTGGTTGCGAATAGTAAAGTATATTGTAAAGAGATTCTATCGTTAATAGTGGCAAATTTCCAGGTAAATACTTCCTGTCATATTTACTTATACTTTTAGAAGAGTTGGCATTATTTGAAATGTATACTTTGTGAAATAGATTACCTAATTTAACTGAAAAAACTCTATCATTTGAAATAGCTCAAAACCAAAGGTCCTAAATAGTGTTACTGTAAAAGACTGATAGGCAACAATTCAAGAAAAATTAACCTTCCTCTTTATGATCCTGATTAATACGGTAAGACTCTGAAATGACTGCTGATGTCCCTAGGATAGGAGGCAGGATAGTGTCAGAGAAATTACATGGTTCAGAGACAGAATTAGAGCACAGTGTTTATTAGTTGTGTGATCTGGGCAAGTGTTTTTAAGAATTTTGAACTTTAGATTTCTCATTTATAAACTACGGCTCATAAAATGTATGATGGTGAATTATGTACATACTTTGAATTGTGGTATGTTACTTGGCTCATCATAGATGCCTAATAAATATATTTGTACTCTTTCTCAATCATATTCAACTTTGAATTAACATCAAGCTCCCCCAGAAGGCTTTTATTATTTTTTTTTGTTAGAGAATAAATGCTTCTTTCTTCTGCAGATTGAATTTTTTCCAGGGATCTTTACTGTGACCTAAGAGAGGGTGTGTGTGTGTATGTGTGTGTGTGTGTGTGTCTGTGTCTGCATGTGTGTACATTCATGTACACTTTAAATTAATAGCATACAGTAAGCATAGGATCAGCTTATCCCTTCAGTGGCCTGATTCAATGGACCCTTCATCTCAGCTGTCTATAGCTGTGGGTACTCTTATGTTTTATGTGTCCCCCAAGTCTTATCAGTGAGCAAGTCTATAGGTCTGTTTTTACATGGCTTATTGGCAAAAGTTGACATAGTTGGCTACTGCCACTTTCTTAGGGAAAATAAAACAAAAACAATTCAAACCCCTTTGGCTTCTGTGACCACTCACTGTCTTATATAGAATACTAATTAATAACTAGGCCCTGAAGTGAAGTTGAACAGGGCCCAAATATCTTAGTTGCATCATTTGCTATCTAGGAGGCCCTGGGCAAGGAATTTGCACTTCCCAGACATCCATTCTGTCACTTATAGATTAAGAGATAAGATAGTACCTTTCTCCTCTAATGGTGGTGGTGATTAATAAAATGCTTAGCACACCCTCTGGCACATATTAATTTTTCAGTAAATATTAGCTATTTATGTTATAATTATTATTTTTGATCACTTCTCCCATCTTCAATTCTCTTTTCTAGACTGGTGTTCCTTTCTGTGGTGTATTAAATATGAATGTTACCTACAGTTTGCTGTAGACTCTTATGTCTCTTCAGTCAAGATGCTCTTCTTAGTTGCTATCACTTACCTTCCTTTTATTTCAGTGACTTTTCCCAGATCTATACAACCCTTTGGGTATATTTGAGTTTTTCTAAAACTTAACAGCTTCTCCAATACTTCTTTCTTTTAGTGAATGTTATCACTACGTATTTGGACATTTCAGAAACTTGGCAACATTTTCAACACCTCTCCCTTTTTCACTTCCCACCCCCTTGGTAAATTAGTGAATCTTATCTGTTCACTTCATAATTAAGCCAGTAATCCTACTTGTGTCTGCCCAATGCCACTTTTTTTTTTACAAAAATCCATAGATCTACCCTTGCTAACCTAAATTATTTTCCTGACATTACTTCCTTTTATTTCCACACATATGCCAGTGCCATCTGTAGAAGAGATGAAAATTTGATAGCAAATATTCCATTTGTAACATTCTTTTTTTTTTTTTGAGATTAAGTCTTGTTCTGCTGCCCACCCAGGCTGGAGTGCAGTGGCATGATCTCTGCCCACTACAACCTCTGCCTCTTGCGCTCAAATGATTCTCCTGCCTCAGCCTCCGTAGTAGCTGGGAATATAGGCATGTGCCACCATGCCTGGCTAATTCTTGTATTTTACGGTAGGGATGGGGTTACACCATGTTGCCAGGCTGGTCTTGAACTCCTGACCTCAAGTGATCTGTCTACCTCAGCCTCCGAAAGTGCTGGGATTACAAGCATGAGCCACCACGCCTGGCCAACATTCTTTTTGTCAATAACTCTCTTCTCTTAGGGTGATGTTCTTGCTTCTGTTGTTAGCAATTTAAAAGACAAACAAATAGTTTTTGTATTAAAGTTAAATAAGATACAGTAATTTTGAGCATACCTGCAATTTAAACGTACTCGAGAAAATTAAACAATATTATTTTGTATTTTGTGTTGCTTCTGAATAAGTTTTTGAAATATTCACTTAAACTCTTTTGTCAAATTATGTCTAAATGGTTACAATCTAGGAAACTTTAACTGACTCAGCCTTAACTAAATTTATATACCATTTTTTTTCTCTTATAGAATGAGTCAATAATACCTATTTATTTGAAATGGACATAATTTTATTCAGTTTTTTACTTATGATAGAAAATTTAACTTTTATGTTATTAGCACATATTATAAAATGATTGAATTAACCAATGTTGTTAGTTACTTTGTGTTTTCAAATATTGTATTTTTATATTTTCATACTTTTTTTGTGCTAACATTTTGTTTTCCTAAATTAAATAAATATCTTTGGAAGAATGTCATAGGATGTGATTTAAAACTGGTGAATTCAGAATTTACAAACTATTTATTTTAGCAGGCATGCTCATTCATGTTATAATGATAATACAGAGACTGGTGATTGGCTACTTCTATTTCATGGCCATGTTTTAAGTACTGCTTAGTGCTAAGCAGCGTGTAGGGCATGGTGACCACAGACATAAAAAAGAGATTATATCTGATTTCAAGGACTGCATGCTCTAATATAGGCATAAAACATTACCATAAATTATGAACCATTTCTGCCTTAAGAATAAGAATCTTGTAGCCTTTTTCTCATATGCGATTTGATTTCAGAAACTCATCTTTGTCCTTATCCTATGTGAACTGGTTAAATTCATCTCCTGGGGAATGGTAGTAGTTATAAGTATGAGCCTGTGGTCAGAAATATCCAAGTGAAAATCTCATCTTGATTAGTTACTAACTGTAGTAGTTATTGCTATATAACAAATCACCCTAAAATATTTTCAAACAGCAATTATTTTTTAACTGGTGGCGTGGTCATGTGTATGCAGATTGGCTGGAACTTGACTGATTTAGGCTGAGCTCAGCTGGGTGCTCTGCTTCAATCTGGGGCAGCTGGACCTGTTCTGTTTCTCACTGCAGGTCTGTGGGTCACCTGAGTGGCTCTGCTCCACATTTACTCATTCTAGGGTATGGGCCAAAAGGACAGCAGTTACTCAGGAGAAAACTTCCCAAAGTCAAGGGGCTTGATCATGTAATTTACTTTGGCCAATAACATGTGGGTGGAATTGACAGCATGCCAGTTCCAACCTAGATGCACTTCTACCATGGGAAGTGAGAAGTGTTTCTCCTGAGTAAATTGTTATCTTTTTGGCCCATGCCCTAGAATGAGCAAATGTGGAGCAGAGCCAACCTGCTGACCCACAGACCTGCAGTGAGAAACTCTGGAACAATAGGGTAAAGATACGAATGTGGAAAAAGTGAAGAATTGTGCTCAACAAGCTAATCTACCATAGCAGTTGTGTGACTTTGAACAAGTCATTCAACATTTCAAAGCTATTTCCTTATTTGTAAAATGGAGGTAATGATTGAAACTATTATATCATAGATTATATATGGAAATTAAATAACATATGCAGAGCTCTTAACGTAAGTGTCTGAATGTAGTAAGCAGATAATACATTTTAACTATTGATGAGAGTTGAGTTCTAACAACAGGATCATATTTGTTGGGTGACCTTAGAGACTGGACTTACAATTAAAGCCTTAGTTCTGGGTACACTGTAGACCATCTACTCTAAGCGTATTCAATCTTTTGGCTTCCCCTGAGCTACATTTGAAGAGAAGAGTTGTTTTGGGCCACACATAAAATACACTAACACTAACAATAATTGATGAGCTTAAGATATCTCAAAAAAATCTCATAATGTTGTAAGAAAGTTTATGAATTCGTGTTGGGCTGTGTTCATAGCCATCCTGGGCTACATGTGGCCCATGGGCCACTAGGTTAGGCAAACTTGGTCTACTCCTTAAAGTATGTTAGTCCCCTAATGAGAGTGTGAATGCAACATTGTAAGGGTTCAGATATAAACTAACTGCGTTTATTCCCTTTAGGCACATTTAACGTGGAATACCATGGCCAATTACCCATCCTCATTTTTCCAACTAGTGGTACTGTAGATGCTAAGACATCATTGGCTATTAAAGTGGATTTCTGTGCAGACCAGCCAAGAATTGTAGATGAAAAGGCAATGTAAGTATATATTGCGGTTCTAAAAATTCTAATATGGATTTCAGTGCTTTTCTGTTTAACCCTTCAGATGTGCCTTCAACTGTATGTTAGCTTCTTTGTTCTTTCATTTAGCATTGTTCATTGAGTCTCTACTATTTGCCAAGCAGTAGGCTTTAAGAAATAGGAAGAACTAGAGGATGGCATATAGGTACACATAACCGGATATTCTATTTTGAATTTCATTGAGGTGAGAGAGTGGACCAGGGAAGGACTCCACTAACAAGGTGATAGTTGAATCAAATACTTATTGGTGAGTAGTAATTAGCCAGGCAAAGAGCAGTGATGTGATGTGGGGGTGTGTGTGTGTGTGTGTGCACGCGCATCTGTGTGTGTGTTGGAGTGGTGGGAGTTAGTGATGGGAGTAGCATGAGAGGAGGGGTTTCAGGCAGAGCAAGTAACATACTGGAAATCCTAGAGGCAAAGAGACAGTATTGCATGCCGAGGTATCTGCGGCAATGTAAAATTAAAAAGATGGAGGAGGGGGATGACAGTAGACAAGACCAGAAAAAAGGAATGAAATGGTCCAGTTTGAAGGGCTATGTAGTCCAGCATTTTTGTGCAGTATGTCTCAATTCATTGGTAGAATGTGCAATCAATATAATGGGCCATCACCAGTATTTTTAACAAACGAATTAAAAATATCAGAATGCCTCTGTGGAGTGTGTGTGTTGTGTTGGTTTTTTTTGTTTGTTTGTTTGTTTTTTGGTGTGTGTGTGTGTGTTCCTGCATTGGAATGTAAAATACATTTTTTAACTCAAGGTCACAGTCATAAATATATGATAAACAGATGTGAGCCCTGATAGGAGCTTGAGTTTTATTGTGAAGGCTATGAAGTCTTAGGAGGGTTTTAAGAAGGAGAGTATCATGATTAATTTGTATTTTGAGAAAGGTCATGCTAGTGGCAGTGTACAGAACAGACCAGGGAGTACAAATGTGGAGTGAGAAACTTGACTAGAAATTATAGTAAAGCAAGAGGAAAATGATAAAGGTCTGAGGTAAGGTCAATTGAGAAGACTGATAGAAGTGTGCAAATTGGAGATAGGCTATGGAGTTACATTTGACTAGATTTGGTGACTGATTGTAGCAAAGGAAGGTAAGAGGTGGAACAGGGTTATGGGAGAAGATGTTAAATTAGTTTTGACATGTTGGAATGGATTTACTTTTCAGATTCCTGGTGGAGCTGGCTGGGGCTTATTAAATTATATTGAGCCTCAGAAAAAAATTTGGTTTAGATGTACAAGTTGAGTGTTCCTTACTCAAAATACTTGAGATCAGAAGTGTTTTAGATTTAAATTTTGTTTGGATTTTGGAATATTTGCATTATAATTACTAGTTTAGTATCTGTAATCTAAAAATCTGAAATCTGAAATGCTCCAATAAGCATTTCCTTTGAGTTTTATGTCAGCATTGAAAATGTTTTGGATTTTGGAGCAGTATGGATTTCATATTAGGAATACTCAGCCTGTATAGGATTGAAGATCATCAGTGTATAAGTGGTAGAAGAAACAGAGGTGTTGAGAATAACTTTGAGAAGGAGAGTAGAGTGAGAAAGAGTAAGACAAAAACATTACTGTTCGTGCTAACTATTCATCAAATTTCCAAAAGGTTCCAGTCTTAGAAGAGTGAGAAGGTAGAGCCTGAGTAAGTTAAAAGAGGACCTTGAAATTATGGTGTCAAGGAAGCTAAGGGAGGAGTAATATGCAAAGAGATGGTATAAGCAATGCCCAATGTTATAGGATATAGTGTAAGATAAGGGCTTAGGTGATGGTTGTGGAGTAGTCAGTTATCTGTGGTAACTGATAGGCCTAAATTGAAAGATTGCATTAATGCTGGAGAGGGATAAAAATGAAAGAGCAATTCCCAAAGGAATTGATATTCATCTGAGAAGTGAAGTTTAATGGAGAAATAATTATTTCAGCAAAAAAGTGGGAATTTTGTTTTGTTTTGCTTTTGAGATGGGGTCTCTTTCTGTCATCCAGACTGGAATGCAGTGGCACAATCATGGCTCACTGCAACCGCGACCTCCCAGGCTCCAGCAATTCCCCCACCTCAGCCTCCAGAGTAGCTGGACCTAAAGGTGTGTGTCACCATGCCTGACTATTTAAAAAAATGTATTTTTTTGTAGAGATAGGGTCTCACTGTGTTGCCTAGGCTCGTCTCAAACTCCTGGACTCTAGCAATCCTTCCTCCTGGGCTGCCCACAGTGCTAGGATTACAGGTGTGAGGTCACGCCCAGCCAGCAGTGGGTTTCACCGAGATACTTTAAATGGTAAGGAATTGAGGTGTAAGGATGGGGGATAAGATTAGCTGTTGGACTTGGGAGATAAGAATTATAAAAGAATTTCAGAAATTGAGAACTAGCGGTAACCATACAAATCACTTAAATAATTGGCAATATGAATATGCCATTGAGTTGTTTCTGTGGTCAGTTCATGAGATTGTTTTACAACTTTGTTGTTTCCTGAAGACAATGAATTAGCATGCACATATGCCATTCCATTGTGTAGATTCAGATATACAGAAGAACCTGATAACATCTGGTATGTAAGTGAAAAGGAACTACTCTTAGGCTACTGAATTTTAATTATAATATGGTTCTATAAAGTTTTTGTTTATCAAAATTTGTAGGAGAAAAAGTATATAGAATTCTAATTAAAATATATATGTCTGTGCATACTTTATTGTCTTGTAGAGTGCTTTTGCAAGATCAACCTGAGATGCTCTTGAGTATCAAAGCTCATGTGGTTGAGCAGATTATTGAATTATTACACATGAGTCGTGACCAAAGGCTGGAATGCTTACGATTTGGTAACGTTTACTTCGGAACATCAAAACTTAAACATGCACGTATATACAATAATAGCCCAGAGCCCATAAATTGGGTGGCTATAGTACAAGATGATGCCGTAGGAGAAGAACTGGTAAGTAAATGGTGTGATGGGGATATCAGCTATTATCATTTAAAAGAGATTGTGTTAAATCTACTAATAACCAATAAGCTTTTTAATTATTCAAAATACGTTTTTAACATGGGCAGATAGTTTGATTTCATATATATCCAATGGCAACCTCAAAAAATTTAGAAATTAAGTGAACATTTATGGTAATATATATCTGAAGTAAATCAGACAAGTGCTTCTTATAGATCAATGGCTAATCGAAGGTATCATCAATTTCTGTTATCAATTTTTAAAATTTTTTTTCAATTTTTTTTTATTGTACTTTAAGTTCTGGGGTACATATGCAGATCTTGCAGGATTGTTGCATAGGTACACACATGCCGTGGTGGTTTGCTGTCTCCATCCCCCTGGCACCTACATTAGGCATTTCTCCCAGTGTTGTCCCTCCCCAACTTCCCCACCTCCCACTGTCTCTCCCCTAGCCCCCCACCCCCAGGAGACCCCAGTGTGTGATGTTCCCCTCCCTGTGCCCATGTGTTCTCATTGTTCAACACCTGCCTATGAGTGAGAACATGCGGTGTTTGGTTTTCTGTTCTTGTGTCGGTTTGCTGAGAATGATGGTTGTCAGATTCATCCATGTCCCTGCAAAGGACATGAACTCATCATTTTTTATGGCTGCATAGTATTCCATGGTGTAAATGTCTCACATTTTCTTTATCCAGTCTATCACTGATGGGCAGTTGGATTGGTTCCAGGTCTTTGCTATTGTAAACAGTGCCACAATGAACATATGTGTGCATGTGTCTTTATAATAGAACAATTTATAATCCTTTGGGTATATACCCAGTAATGGGATTGCTGGGTCAAATGGAATTTCTATTTCTAGATCCTTAAGGAATCGCCACACTGTCTTCCAAAATGGTGGAACTAATTTACACTCCCACCAACAGTGTAAAAGTGTTCCTATTTCCCCCACATCCTTTCCAGCATCTGTTGTCTACAGATTTTTTAATGGACGCTCATTCTAACTGGCATGAGATGGTATCTCAATGTGGTTTTGATTTGCATCTCTCTAATGACCAGTGATGATGAGCATCTTTCCATATGTTTGTTGGCCTCATAAATGTCTTCTTTAGAAAAGTGTTTTTTTTCCTTATAAATCTACTTTGGTTCTTTGTAGATTCTGGATATCAGCCCTTTGTCAGAGAGGTAGATTGCAAACATTTTTTCCCATTCTGTTGGTTGCCGGTTCACTCTAATGATTGTTTCTTTTGCTGTGCAGAAGCCCTTAAGTTTAATTAGATCCCATTTGTCTACTTTGGCTTTTGTTGCCATTTTATGATGTGCCTTGGCCAAATTTATGTATAAATGTTACCTTAAAGATATATATTTGCTATTTCCTTGATTCTGGAATTTCAACAATTATTTTGTGACCTCTTTTGAAAAAAATTTTTGTGTTTTGCCTGAGTACTCATTTATTTCTGACTTTGTATTACAGGGTACAAATATTCGACAAAGAACAGATATTGCTTTAAATAGTCTCACCTCCATAAGAAAAGTAAAGAACATAGATACTACTACCATTATCTCCTGTGTTCCTAATGAAGGGACTTTACAACCTTATCAAAAGATGGTAATTACATTTTGTTTCAGCCCAAAGTAAGCAAAAATTAATTTCATTATAATGTTAAGTATTAATGGAAAGTAGACTAACCGCACTTTAATCAGATTCACTTTAATACTATAATAGTAAAACTTGCCAGAAGGCACAAATCAGATTTTTCTTGTCGTGGTTCTAGATGTTTCTAACATGGTTAGTAGTATTTCTAATAATTCTAAATATGGTTTTAAATACTTCATGGAAACTTAAAAATCTCCCCAGACCTTGTGGAAATGGGGTGGAGGAAGCACAAATTTTGAGTTGTTTTAGAATGTGGCCCCAAATTGTTTGTGTAGTCAAGACCTTGTTGTCCCCACGAATAGTCAGGTGCATGCAGCACGTTGTAGGCTCCTCCAAAGAGGATGCAATGCTTCTGTTAAGGCAAAGTTATTGCTAACTATCATAAGTATTAAACCTATATCACCTTCCTGGGATCAGTCAAACTTGTTTGCTGAAATTCATACAGACTTTTAACACTTAAGCTGGTGTACATTTTTCATAATTCCATGAACTTTTTGTTATTTAATTTGAAGAACATGCTGTTTTAAATATATAATAGCAATTTCAGTGATACCTTGATAGGTTGCTGTATGTGTGAACTGATTCAATTGCAAGTATATTTTCCCTTGTTTCTGAGAGGGTAATGTTTAATGTACTTCTTTTTGTGGAATAGGGTTGCTTGATAACATCAATTGCCTGTTGAAGATAGAGCTTGCTGTAATTTAAAGAGGTTAATAAATCAAGTAATTGTCTATATGTAAATCCAGAATTGCCTTATTAATGATACCTTCATACAAGTAGTTTCTTTGGTGAATCTGTTAGATTCTCTTTAATACACAATCTTTGAAATTTCAAATATTCTATTCTTTTTCATGGCAGCAGGTTACCTGGGGAGTCTAGCATAAGATCGTAGGTTGTATGATTTGAAGTCTTAGTTAAATGTGTTCTGAACATACTATTTGTATTCATATTTAATATTGCATATCAGTCTTTTGTAAATGTAGTTGAGTTTGCACTGCTAGAAGAGCTGACCTCTAGGTAAGGCAGATAAAGATAGCCAATGAGCAGATGTATGACATAACTCATTTCTGCCTTTGCTCCTACTTTCCTTCCTCCTGGCCTTCCTTTCCTTTTTTCCTCGAACAAAATTTAACTGTTAGCAAATCTTGTTCTCCAAATTACTTGTCCACAATGAAAGCGTGGCTGGCAATATGCACTTAGTACATGGGAGAAGACAAATATGTAACAAATGTTTTTTATTACGCCCAAGAGTAAGGTGGACTATTGTAAAGAATTAATTAGACTCCTAAGCTAGAGGTGAATTTTGCCTGGAAAGAAATTCTTTGCAGAGAAAGTGGCATTTGAGCTGGACCTTGAAGACTTGGTAAATTTAAATTACTCTTGTCTTTACAATGTTGGCATGAACTCATTTTTCTGAGCTTTATACCCCGTAGCCTTCTTTTGGCTAATCTCTCCGGCTGTGCAGTAAATTTGGAAAATGGATCACAGTTGTATTTTCATTCATTAGCATTCACTTGCTTGCATAGATTTAAAGATTGGGTTGATACTCCCTCTTACAAGGTGATAAAGTGTATCCCCTTTGCTTTAAAAATAACTCATTGTGATTTTTTTTATAGACTTGTGGACGAATGTAAAAAAGGATATTGGACCTTCATACAGGCAGGACTATGTTCTTTTTTTTGAGATTTGAGTCTGTAGGAAGTAAAGATGGATTTTTGAGACTTGATGACTACAAAACCATCAAAAGTAAGTGTGAAATTAACACAATTATCAAAATTTAAATTTAAACATTTAAATTGTTTAAAAATTTGAACATCAATATCTGTAGAGACAATTTAGTAAAATTTATAATTATCGAATAGAACAAAAATGCAAACATGTTCAAGAGACCTTAAAGTGTCATCTGTGGCATGTTAGGAAAGAAGTCAACCTCACAATTATTTACATAGTAATTTTCCAGGTTAGAAGTTAGCTTACTTTATAGTTTTAAAATGATTTTAGGTAAACATGATGATCTAGAGTTTAAGGAATAAAGAAAAAACAAACCCTGATTTCTTTTTCTATGTATGCCTAGGTTTTTTCTTAGGGATTGGTATGGGGACAAATGACCCATTCCATCTCTACTAAACCTTCAGCTCTCTTAGAATCTACAAATAGGAGCAGTAAAAAAAAAAAAAAGATCTAGTTAGTAGGGTGCAGGACCAATAACTAGTGTTATTGGACACTGGTAATCGTACATGTTTTGCAGGCCACATGTCAAGATACCTTATATGTTTTACATTTCAGGTTATATTAGGTTGGTTGTAGTGAGGAAAAAAATGGAATGGGACTTGGGGTTCAGCTTAGCAAGACAGATGAAAGAGAAAATAGAGAATTAGGAAGGTTATGAATCAAATCCAGGAAAATGAGCTATACCAAGGAGGGGTTAGGTCACCATGCTGAATATTTAGGCAAATTGGGTATGTTGGTATAAGTGATATGGAGCAGGATTTAACTGTATTCCTTGGGCAGAAATGGATTGTTCTGTTACTATTTATATCGTGTTTTGTGATATTGAGCTATGTCTGCTAATCCTAGAAAGCAATGGCAATTCCACATTTGTACAAAGTTTACAGGTAAATCCAGTTTTGAATAGCTAGGGATGGAGTTACTAGGTTTGCCTTAAAGATAACATAGAGTCTAAGATTGGCTACTAAGAGCATTAGTGAAAAAATACAAACTCTTTTTCTTCGGTTCTAGGTACACTGCTCTCTCTGTAAAATTGTTCTTCTGCTGTCGTCTTTCTAGTTTCCCAAAGCTTCATGATTATATTTTTGCCCAGCTTCTATTGCGTTGTCCATTATTATAATTACTCTTTTTCATGTACACTTATGTCCGTTGGTCTGTCTCCCATAGTGTCTGACTGAAAAACCTCTAATTCTGTGAAATTCAACTTTGAGCCTACATTGGGTGTGCACATGGGAAGCTGATTGTGTTGGAGAAAAACACACAAACGTATTGAGAGGTTTCACTTTGTATCTATAGTCACTAATCCCAAATGAGTTCTTTAAGCTGTTTGACATTCCTATTGCATTTACCCATTCATTCACTCTTACACAATCTGAAATGAATATCACACACCTTTTATTCTCTCCTCAAGTCTCCATTCTTTCCTCCTTCATCTTCACTCATAAGCTTGTAAACGCAGAGTGGCCTAGTAGACATTTCCATTAGAATATCTACTAGGTATCTGAACTTAACATGTCCCAAACAGAACTCCTGATTTTTCCACAACGGGTTCCTCCTTCAGTCTCTTATTTCATGAAATGGCAATTCCGTCATTTCGGTTGGTAAGACAAAAAATTTAGAGTCATCCTTTATCACTTCTTCATTTCCCTATTCTGTGGCCAGTGTATCAGCAAATCTTCTTAAGTCTACCCTCAAAAAGATATCTAAAATTTGACAATTTCTCACCAGTTTTCTACTCCTCTCCTCTAGCCATATTTGATTGTTTAAAGTTGTTTGAACATGACAGACAATTTCCTGACTTAGCGTATTTGTACTTGCTGTTCTCTCTGCCTGGAATATACTTTTCCTAGATTTTTTTTACATATTTTTTCCAGGCTCCCTTTTTGTCTTTGACTCAAGTATCTCCCTATCAGAGAGGCCTTTTTGGACATCGCTACATAAAACAGAATTCCCAAGACCTTGTACTCTGTCTCACCCTGTTTTACCTTTACCCATAATACTTATCTTCTATAAAATGCTGTGTAAACATATAGCATTCTTTGGTTGTTTATTGTCAGTGTCACCTCACTAGAATGTAAAGTCCGTAAAAGCAGGAATGTTGTCTTTTTTATTCACTGCTGTATCCCCAAGGCGAGACACAGAGAAGGCACTCAATAATTTTGTTGAAAGAAAAGATTGAATGAGCTACCCAATTTGCATTAGGTCTTTCAGACAACAAATAGACTAAGCAAATATATTCTGGATTCCCCAAACACTTTTTATGTTCAACAGTTATTATTGCTTTCACAGGTGAGCGACTCCAGAAAATGGAATTAGCGCTGACGGGATCAGGAATTCCGGTTTTACTACAGTTTGATCCAGGAAAAGTTCTTAATTTTAAACCTTGTTTCATGGGTGAATGTTCAGAAATTCACTTTATCATACAAAATCAATGCCAATTACTTCCTGTGATATACCACTTTCCAAGAAATGCAAATTTTGAAATTGAACCTGAAAAGGGCAGGATTAATGAGGGATGCATGGTGGTAAGATAATTTTTCTTTGCTTTTACATTGCAGCTAACATTTTAAGGTGTGCTAAAATGCTAGGCAGAGGATTAGAAACAACATTTGTTCTACCAGTGTTTATAAATCGTTCTGTTCTGTGGCCTAGTTATGAAGACTTTTGTATTGATACTCATATAGAATCCATAATGATTTTTTAAGTGACTGTCATGTGCCAGTGAAAGCATTTGGCACTAGGGAATTTAAAGAAATGCAAAACATAGTTACTTCCTCTAATATGTTAGATATATACACAGGTAGGTATGGCTTAAGGAGAATGCAAAGTATGTTAAAATAAAGTTGTAACAAGGTGATATAGAAACTCAGATAACAGGGTGTTTACTTCTAACAAGATAGAAAAGTCTTCATAGGAGAGTAAAGTATGAGCCAGACCTTGAAGCTTGAGTAGAATTTCAAAGTTTGAAACTGATGATATTTACCAGGCCTAGAACTTGTACTGCTAGTGCAAAGCAGAAAAGGAGAACAACAAGGCATACCTGTGAGCACTAGATCAGCTTCTGCTTGTCAGGAGCTGTTTTTCTGTTCATTGCTGCACAGGTAACTCCTTCCCATATTCTCTAAACCATGGGTTAAAAGACTATGGTCCATAGGTCAAATATGGCCTGATGCCTGTTTTGGTAATTAATGTTTTTGGAATATAGCCACTCTTTTTTGTTCACCTATTGTCTAAGGCTATTTTCACATAAAATGCAGAGTTGAGATTGTGAGAAGACTGTATGCCCCGTGAAGCCCAAAGCATTCACTGTCCGGCAATTTGCAGAAAAAGTTTGTTGAACCCTGCCTTAAATATAGCAAACATGAGTGCATTCAGTTTCTTCCCAGTTTCTTATGTTATCATCTTCTTCCACTGCAGTGATGCAGTTTGTAAAGTTATTGAAGGAAGCTTTCTCCCAATGGCAATTAAGATCTATTGTATACGTGTTTATACACATGCAGCTCCTATTTATATCTCTTACTGTTTCATTACTATGACTCTCTACCTCCAAATTTGGATAGATGTAATCAGTTTTCATAGAATACCAACAAATGTTAACCACTTTATACTAAATGTTTTCTTTTTAACTGCTTCCTAGATTTCCTGTAATCCAAGTCTCTTAAACCTACCCACTCAATTATTTTTCTCCAGTAACGTATACATCTTTCAAAACATATCTGATAGCTAATTCCCCAATATTATTTTTAACCCTCTACATTTGTGAATTTCTCTTACACTAATCATTTTCAAATTAGTAAAAATGTGAATGCAAGAAGTATGGTAGGCCCTGGACAATTGTGACCTGCACAGACTGGTCAAAGAGCATTTGACTATTTAGAAGTGTGATAACATTATTCTTTTTAAATACCAACTTTATAGATATGTAATTCACATACCATAAAATTCACATATTGAAGTATATAATTCAGTGACATTAATATGTTCAGAGAGTGCACACATCAGCACTAATTCCGCAACATTCTCTTCACCCCAAAAGAAACCCCATGCCCATTAGGAGTCTCCCCTTCTCCTCATTCATCAGCCTCTGGCAAATATTGATCTATTCTCTAGTCAGTAGGTTTTCCAGTTTGGGTCATTTTCTATAAATATTATATTTATATATGGCATTTTGTGTATGGCTTCTTTCATTTAGCATATTTTCAAGGTTCATGCACATTGTAGTATGTATGAATGCTTCATTTTTATAGCCAATTTATGTTCCTTTGTAAGGATATATCACCTTTTGTTTAACCAGTCATCAATTGAGGGACATTTGAGTTGTTTCCACCTTTTGGCTGTTATGAATAATGCTGCTGTAAACATTCATGTACAACTTTTTGTGTGGACAAAATTTTAATATTCTTGAAATACACCTAAGAGTGGAATTGTTGGGGTCATGTGAAAACTGTATGTTTAACTTTTTGAGAAACTGTCATACTGTTTTCCAAAGTGATTGTACCATTTTATATTCCCACCAGCAATAGATAAACATTCCAATTTATCCATGCCCTCCCACACTTGTTAATGTACTTCTTTTTTTGTTATTATTATAGCCATCCCAATGGGTGCAAAGTGGCATGTCCTTATGGTTTTCATTTATATATCCTCACAACTAATGATGACAAATATCTTTTCATGTACTCATTTTCCATTTGTATATTTTCTTTGGAGAAATATTTATGCATATCTATAATAAGGCAGAATAATGGCCCCCTCAAATATCTCTATCTTAATCTCTAGAAATTATGAACATGTGATGTTCTATGGCAAGGGATAATTCAGGTTTCACTTGAAATTAAGACTGTTAATCAACTGACCTTAAAATAGGAAAATTATCCTGTATTATTCAGGTGAACCCTGTGTACTCCTAGGTTCATTAAAAGTAGAAATGGAGTACAGAAAATATGTCAGTGTCAAAGTGATGGAAGACTTTACTGTCCATTGATTTCTGGTTCTGAAGGCGGAAGCGGGTGGGGTGCATAAGCTGAAGAATGGGATGGCTTTTAGAATCTGGAAAAGGCAAGAAAGTAGATTCTCCGCTAGAGCTTCCAGAAATAAACAGTCCTACTGACACCTTGATTTTCATCCTGTATTAGCCTTCTGACAAGTATAAGCTAAGAAATTTGAGTTATTTTAGTCAACAAGCTTTTTGGTAATTTTTTATTGCCAAAATAGAAAACTAATAGAATATATTTTACTAATTTATAACTTGTCTGCCTTTTTGTTATGGAATTGCAAGAGTTCTATATATATTTTCAATACAAGTCCTTTGACAGATACAGAAATCACAAATATTTGATTCCATCCTGTGGATTGTCTTCCCACTTTTTTGACAGTTTCCTTTGAAGGATAAAAGTAATACTTTTGATGAAGTTCAATTTATCTGTTTTTTCCTTTTGTTTCTTGTGCATTTAGTATCATATCTAAGTAGTCATGTACTGTCTGAGGTCATTAAGTTTTGTTCCTATGTTTTTCAGTAAGAATTTTAGCTCAAACTTTTAAATCTATTATCCATTTTGTTATTTTTTATAAATGGCATGATTCGAGAGGTTGAAATGTATTTTTTTCATAGAGATGTCAAGTTATCACAGAATATTGTCACATATATAAAAAAATCAGTTGACCATGAATATAAGGATTTCTAGACAACAAATTCTATTTTGCCTATCTGTATTTATCCTATGTCAGTACCACAATGTATTAATTACTGTAGCTCTTTTTATTTTTTTTTGGGACAACGTACTTCACCATGTTGGCCAGGCTGCTCTTGAGCTGCTGACCTCAAATGATCCGCCTGCCTCAGCCTCCCAAAGTGCTGGGATTACAGGTGTGAGCCACTGTGCTAGGCCTGTAATTACTACAGCTTTATGGTACTTTTTGAATTTGGGATATATGAGCCTTCCAAATTTTTTCCTTTTAGAGAACATTTTTGCCTAATGCGAGAAATGCTTGCAAATACATATGAACTTTAACATTAGCTTGCTAATTTCTGCAAAAAGGAAAGACAGCTGGAATTTTGATAAGAATTGTGTTGAATTTGTAAATCTATTTAGGGAATATTGCCATTTTAACAATATTAATCCTGTGATCCACGAGATTGTATGTCTTTACACTTATTTATGTCTTCTTTAATGCCTTTTAATAATGTTTGTAGTAGTCAGTGTACAAGTCTTGCAATTATTTAAAAAATTTATTTCTAAATATTTTATTCTTTTTTGATGATATGTAAATGAAATTGAATTCTTAGTTTTATTTCTGGATTATTCATTGCTAGTGTATATAAATGCAGTTGATTTCTGCATACTGGCCTTGTATTCTGCAAATTTTGCTGAACTCATTTATTAGTTCTGGTGGTTTTCTGGTGGATTCTGTGGATACAAGATCATGTCACCTGTGAATGGAGGTCATTTTACATCTTTCTTTCTAATCGGTATTCATTTTATTTACTTATTTTCTTACCTACTTGTCCTGGCTAGAACCTCTAGCACAGTATTAAATAGCCATGGCAAAGGGGTATCTTGTCTTGTTTCTGATCTTAAGGGGAAAACATTTAGTCTCTTATCATTAAGTATGATTTTAGCTCTAAGTTTTTCATAGGCTGCTTTTATAAACTGGAGGGACTTCCCTTCTATTCCTAGTTTGTTGCATGTTTCTATTATGGAAGTGCATTGTATTTTGTCAACTACTTTTTCTGTGTGTATTAAAATGATAATGTGGTTTTGTCCTTTATTCTATTAAGATGGTGCATTACGTTGACATATAGATGTTAAACTTGAAATCATACTCATACATAGTATATAATCTTTTCCACATTTTGCTGGTTTCAGTTTGATAGTATTTAGTTGAGGAATTTCGCGTCTATATTCATAAGGGTCATAAGACTAGAGATTTTAAAAATATTTTTGATTTTGGTATCAGAATAAAACCAGTACCACAGAATGAATTGAGAAGTACTCTCTTCTTTTAATTTTTTTGTAAATGCTTGTGAAAGATTGGCACGAATTCTTCTCTAAATGGTTGGTAGAATTTACCACCAAAGCCATTTTGTCCTGGGATTTTCTTTACCAGAAATTTTTTGGCTATTAATTCAATCTCTTTATTCGTTGTGAGGCTATTCATATTATCTACTTTTTTCTTGGGTTAGTTTCAGTAGTTTATGTCTTTCTCTTTATAAGAATTTCCCCATGTCATTTAGGTTATCTGATTTGTTGGTATTCAATTGTTGATCACATTACATTAACTTATAACGCTTTTACTGATGTGAAGTTGGTAATGATGTCTTCTCTTTATTCCTGATTTTAGCAAAGTTAGTCATCTCTTTTTTTGCTTATTAAGTCTAGCTAAATTTTTTTCAGTGTTGTTAATCATTTCAAAGACATAGTTTCAGAACTGATTTTTTCCTAACATTTTGCTATTCTCTTTATTATTTATTATTGCTTTTGTGTTTATTATCCCTTTCCTTCTACTCCCTTTGAACTTACTTTGTTCTTTTTTTAAAAAATTTCCTAAGGTGGATGGTTAGATTATTAATTAAAGGTATTTTTTAAAAATACATTTATTTATAACCATAAATTTCTGTCTTGTCACTGCTTTTTCTGCATTCCATATGTTTTGGTATGTTGTGTTTTAGTTTTTCTTCATCTCAAAATATTGTTGAATTCCCCTTGTAGTTTTATTCTCTGATCTATTGGTTATTTAGAAGTTTATTGCTTAATTTCCAAAATGTGTGAATTTTTTACATTTTCTTCTCTTATGGATTTTAATTTTATTACATTTTGGTTGGAAAACAGACTGCGCAGATTTCAATCCTTTTAAATGATTGAGGCTTATTGCATAGCCTAACATAGTCTATATTTAAAATGTTTCATTCAAAGTGCAAATGTGCGCTTTGGAGAAATGTGCATTCTACTGTAGTTAGGTAAAATGTTCTACAGGTATATTTTAGGTCTAATTGGTTTTTCAGTTCTCTGTTCTTTGTTGATCATATGCTTAGTTTTTCTAATCATTATTGGAAGTGGGATATCAAAGTCTCTCACTATTATAGTTGAATTGCCTATTTCTCTTTTCACTTCTATCAGTTTTTTCAGTATCAGGTGCATATGTGGTTATAATATGCATTCGTGATGTCTTTGACTCTTTATCATTATAAAATGCTCTTTTTTCAATGTAGAACTTTTTCTATCAATATATATTTTGTCTTATATTAGTATAGGTGCCCTGCTGTCTTTTGGATATTGTTTGCATATGACATATCTTTTTGCCATCCTTTCACTGTCAACCTATTTGTATCTTTGCATACAATGTGTACCTCTTGTGGGCAATATGTAGATTATATGTTTTTGCCTACTCCACCAATCTCTGCTTTCTGAGTGTACAATGTAATCCATTTATGTGTATTCATTTATCTATTGATGAACAGATTGATTGCATATTGTGGCTATAGAATAATGCTGCAATTAACATGAGAGTGAAGATATCTCTTCAACATGCTGATTTCATTCCCTTTGGATAAAGAAAATGTGGTGTGTGTGTGTGTTTGTGTGTGTGTGGATGTGAATACCATACAGCATTAAAAAATAAGGAAATCTTGTCATTTGCAAAGCATGGATGAACTTGGAGGATGTTATGCTAAGTGAAATAAGACATACTTGGAAGGACAAATACTGCATGGCCACACTTACATGTGGAATCAAAGTTGAACTCATAGAAGCAGAGAGTAGAATTGTGGTTGCCGGGGAAAAGTGGATGAAAACTAATGAGATATCAATCAAAGAATACAAAATTTCAGTTAGACAGAATGAATAAGCTCTGGGGAGTCTATTGTACAGCATGGTGACTATAGTTAATAATAATGTGTAATTGAAAATTGCTAAGAGGGTATAAATATTTTCAACACAAAACAGTAAGGATATATTATTTAGCTTCATTTAATCATTTCAAAATTTATTCAAAATTACATATTAAATACTACATATTTGTATACAAATAATTTTTATGTATTAATTATACCTTAATAGAGCTGGGGGAAAGGAATGTAAAGAAAATCCATTTACTTTTTTCAAAAATTTTAATTTTAATTTTAAATTCTGGTGTACATGTGCAGGATGTACAGGTTTATTGCATAGGTAAATGTGTGCCAACCCATTTATATGTAATGTAACTACTGGTAACATAGGATTTGCATTTGCTATTTTGTTTTCTGTAATTACATATCCTCCTCGTTTTCTATTATTTCATTACTGTTTTATTTTGTACTAAATAGATATTTTATAATATACCATTTTAATTTCCTCATAATTTATTTGACTGAACTTTAAAAACATCTAATTTTCTTTTATGTAATACAGTCTCATTCACATTAATGTCAACTTAATTGTATAGTATTCAAAAACTTTGCTTCAATAGAATTGTTTCTTGTCTCCTCTTTATGCTATTCATACAAATTATATGTGCTTATTCTTTAAAAGCTCATCCATACTCTAATACTTATTTCTGTATACATTGCTTTTTAAATCAGATAGGAGCAGGAAAGCATTGCAAACAAAAGTAAGATTATACTTTTATGTTTATCTGTGTAGGTAGTTATGTTTACCTGTGCTCTTAATTTCTTTTTCTGAATTTGAGTTATTGTCAAGTGTTCTTTACTTCATTGTGAAGAATTCCCTTTATATTTTTGTAATGCAAATCTACTAATGATACATTCTCTTCATTTATATTTCTCTGGAAAAATCTTAATTTATACTTCAATTTTGAATGATAGTTTTGCTGGTTACAGAATTTTGCATCTACAGTCTTTTTCCTTCAGTATCTTGAACATGCCTCCCCATTGCCTTTTTGCCTTCAGAGTTTCCAATAAGAAGTTATCTCTTCATCTCTAAATAAACCTTCTCACATGATGATTACCTTTCTTCTTGCAGTGTTTCAAGATTCTCTCTCATTGGTTTTTGGTAGTTTGACTTTATTGTGTTTAGGTGTGGATCTATTTGATTTAACCTGCTTGGGTTTTGTTGAGTTTCTTTGATATGTATATTATCTTTATAATCAATTGAACTTTTCATCTATTATTTCTTCAAATATTTTTTCCGACCTTTTCTTTCTCTCTTCTCCTTTTTAGACTCCCATCATACTCATGTGACTATGCTTGATGGTGTTCCCAAAATCTCTTGAGACTGTTCTTTATTCTTTATCCTTATGTATCTCTCTTCAGTCTGAATAATTTCAAATGTCTTCAATTTTGTTGATTAGTTTTTCTGCCAGTTCAAATCTGCTACTGAGTCCCTTAAGTAAACTTAAAATTTTAGTTACATTACTCTTCAATTCCAGATCAATTGTTTGTTCTTTTTATAATTTCCACACTTTATTGAAATTGTCTATTTTGTGAGACATTGTACACATACTTCCTTTAATTCTTTTGACCTGTTTCCCTGCAGTTCTTTGAAAATATTTACAATAGCTAACTTATCATGTTTGTCTAATAAATTCACCATTTGGAGTTCCATAGGGACATTGTCTATGAACTGTATCTTTCCTAGGTATTGACTATACTTTCCTGATTATTTGGGTGTTCATATTTTTTTTCATGTTGAAAACTGGGCATTTTAAATAATGTAATTTGGCAACTATGGAAATCAGAGCATTGCAGTATTTGTTGTGCTTTTTTGTTGTTGTTTTGTTTTTATTTAGTGATTCTCTAGACGAATTCTGTGAAAGCTTTTTCTTTATTGTGCGCAGCCAATAAAGTCTCTACTCAGTTAACTTAGTGTTCAGCTAATGATTGACAGAGGTTCCCTGAAATTATTTGAATCAATAAGTCTCACAGCCTATATCCAGAGACTCTGTATAAGTAAGTATGTTGGGGCATGTCTTCAATATTCTGTCAAGTAGTTTACAACTCTTTCTAGTCTTTAATTCAAATTCAGCTATAGATGAGACATGAGTGCTTTCTTAATTCTTTTCTGGGAATATACAAAGTCCTGCAGATGCAATCTAGGTTCCCAGGAATATTTCAGAGCTTTTCAAATACCATCTGAATATCTTGTTCTTAAGTGATTTTTAAATTTTTCTGTTTGTGCAATTATTTATGAATAGCCTCCTTTTAGCCTTAAATGGTAATGCCACCTCAAGTTACTTAGATGTTCAAAAATTGCTGCACATACGCATACACAGAGTAAAATGTACCTATATATTTGAAAGAGCACTGGAGAGAGCATTGTCTCACACAGAGTGAACGCTGAATCATGTGAGACAAAACAAATATGTACATGTCTCTGCTAGTGAGGCTTTTGGAGTGTTCCAAACTCATTCTTTTCCCTCCTTTGGCTACTAGGCTAATGGTTTTCAGTTACCACAGTTGCAAGGCTGTTGTTTTTCAAAGTGACTGCAAAGATGAATTTTAAAGAATGGGACTACATCAAGTAAAAGTGGCACAGTTTTCTGTTCCTTCAGAGATTCAACCTTTTTCCTTTAAGCAAATACTCCTTGGATTTTTGTGAGCCTTTAGGTATTTTCAAATATCTGAAAACAGTTCAGTTTGACTATTTTTATTGCCAGTGTTCTCTTTTCCTCTTCTGGAGAAGTAGGCTTTTGGAGGTCCTTAATCCACCATTCTGAAAGTGCTTTGGTATTATGTTTAATTTTTCTTAAATAATTTTCCAATAACGAATATTTTAAAAGTTTGTCAATGCTGTGTATTTCTGAAGTACTTTCATATTACCATTATAAACTAGCTTTCCTTGAAATTTTATTAACTGTTTTTTTGTTTTTTTTTTTTTAAGATTTGCTTTTGCTTTTAACTGTTTTTTCAACCGATTTATTATTGGTTACTTTTCATCTTTTGTTTTGTTTGTTTTGTTTTAGAATGTGATGTTTTCCTTTGTACCACATCAACTTGGAGTCTTCAAAGTGAAACAGATGATAGAGATCATTGGTTTAGTGGGCAGATGAAGGATTTGCAGTCTTTATCAATGAAACCTTTCTATCATGTATCTTTAGATTTCAACAGCATCTGCAAAGCTCCCACCATGGAAGTTGTGAGGGAAATTATTCCTGGTATGCTATTGTGTAATGCCACTTGGTTTTGTTGTTATTGTTGTTAATTTAAGATTATTTTAATATACGAATTGCTTAATCACACACACGTGTGTGTGTGTGTGTGTGTGTATATATATACTTGTGTGTGTATATATATGTATGTGTATATAATATAATGTGGTCTGACCTAGGAATTCTCATCTTTTAACATACATTGAAATCACCTAGAAGGTCTGTAAATACACATATCACTGGCTTACATCTTAGCAATGATTATTAAGCTTCTCTGTGTTATAGCCCAAAGACTCACATTTTTACCATGTTCCCAGTAGATGCTGACACTGCCATTATTGCCATTCTGAGGACTGCACTTTATGTAGCACTGGTTTAGTGATGTATACAGTTTATTTAATTTTTTCATGGTTTGTATATTTTATTCTTCTTAGTTTGGTTGCTGAAGTCTATAGTATAAACTGTTTTTGACTATTCCATGGATTTACTTGTTGCTACTGTTTTATCTAATTCCTCTTTATCTTTTATATGTTGAACTATATGAAGTTGCTGATAGTCAACTGTTTTTAACCAACAACAAATTTACTTTCATATGGGCCAACTTAAATCCTTCAAGTTATCATATTTTATGTTTTTATATATGTATTTTTATTATTCATATTTTATTATTTTGCTAAATTGTGTTGTGTAGGTCTTTTTTAATTAATGATTCGTATTTTCAAAATGTGTTTAGGAGTTGAGCATTTAAGTTAGAATCAATTATCTAGTGTATTAATTAATTCATGGCTCTTTGCTCATAAAGTTGAAATTAAAAATACCATCTATAAACTTAATATTCAATTCTATAAAGGTATATCGCCTGTGATCCGTAATCGTATGGAAAAGTTTGTAGTCGAAGACTTGGCAAAACGCAAGACTTATGCACCTCTATCAGTACTCAAATCCCAGCCATAAGGTGTACTCACAATCGTCGCTCATGTGGAGAGTCAGGGAAGGATGTGCTATTAGCCTTTCCCAAAGACGGAGCTGCAACTAAACATTGCAGGTAACATGAAATATTATAAAAACCTGAAATTTTGAAAAGTATAGTGGACAACATGACATGCAGAGGTTTGATCAGATCCCACTGTATAACACTAATAATAGCAACAATAGCAAAACTACAATCTCCTTTTCCTTTTTTTTTTTTTTTACATGGAGTGAGATGGTTGTTGAATGCCACTGTGTTTTCTTTATCTAACCTCTTTTCACCTCTCCTGTGTACTTGCCGGGAAGTGAATGGTATATAAAATATCTTAAAATATGCTGTTGAAAAGTATAGAAGAAAAATATGAATAATCACCTTTGGGAATGTAACAAGTCCTCAGTGTAGAAATGTTTATTAAGTATAGTTGACAGCTTGAGTTTATTTAAGCTAAAAAATAAAATTGTGTGAAACAATCATGGTTATAAAAATCATCATCATCTTTGTTTGACCCCTTCAAAGACACATTTTAAATAACCTTTCACAAAGCGAACTTCAACCTCCCCCAATTAGGATGATAAGAGTGTTTAACCTCAGTTTATATTCATCCAAATCTCAAATCAATTACTAACTTCCCAATGGTTAGTGGGAAGTGAACCAGGCATTTCAACATGCTTATCTGGACCCTATGCCCATGAATAATTTTTACACATTTGAGACTGAAATGCGTTTTTTCCTGCCTGCTTGTATACTACTAGTAAAGTATCTAAACTTTACAATGGCTCTGGACTTTCTGCACTTATCTTTTTAGCTTTGGTTAGTCATTAAGCTCACTCTAATTCTGCAGACATTTTCTTGCAATACCATTTGGTTTTTAGGACATACTTGTTTTATTGTCTACAATAGGAAAAAGTCCAGGTTTTTCTATAGTATATCTTATTGTTTTACAAATTCCAACCAACTTAGCCTTTTTAAAAATTATTACTTACAAATACCATAAAACACAGAACCATAAAAACCACTTAGACTGCATTTTACATAATAGTATATTATAAAAAAGAAAATTCTGTTTTTTCTCTGCCTCATTCTGTTTGCTCCACCCTGCAGAGGTGGCTTCTGGCAATAATTTTTTATGTATCTTTTTCAACTCTTTCTTAAGGTTATGCACATGTATCTATATAGAGATATAATGTGTTAATTCTAATATTATTTTGTTTCTATATATATTAATCAGATGATCTAAAAATAGCAGAATTTTAAAAACAAGGCTTGGTTTTTACTATTTATCCCCCTGACCATAACTATTTTTCTCAATGAACACTTTTTTCATATGAATAGTTAAGACAGTATTTAGTCCTTATGTTTTCTGGCTAGCAATTAGTAACTTTAAGTAATGAAATAAGTTTTATAGTATATTTACTTGTTGGTAATTGTAATTTCTATTTTATTTTAATGCATTTTACCTTTCCAATTTTTGAGAAAAAAATAAGGTAGGAATTTTTCTCTAGTTTTTATTTACTGCAGAATGCCTTGTGCTTAGAACAGTGTCAGGCATACAGTAGGCACTTAGTAATTTTTTTTTGAATAAATAAATGAGGAAAAATATTTTATTTCCATAGTAATTATGTCCCCTGTACTTTGCATATTTTATAAAACTTATCTTCTTTAAGCTACAGAGGTATTTCTAGATGTTTCTCTAAGGAGCTGATAAGGATTTAGATATGTTAATAGCTCTTTCTCATTTAAGGCATTTATACCACTAGTCCTGTCCTTATGCCTCTCTCCTTGTTAGAGATCTCAGGAATTCAAATATATATGGGAATTATTTCTAAGTTCTAAGATGGTTAAGTGTGTCAGAGCCTGAAGAAAATTTAAGTATCAACAATTATCTTTGAACAACAAAGCATTTGTTTCCTGTCTTGTTTTTTCACTCTCTTAAAGTATTTAACATAGTTAATGCTGTGTTACTGTAAACATTGAGGAATTGTTGAAGAAAAGAAGAAAAATTAATCTTCATTTGACTTTGTGACTAATATCTTCATACTGATGTTTAATTATTGAGGGTGAACATGTAATGATCAAGAACATTTGGTGAAGATTGAGGTAGACCAAACCCAGAAGGTGTGAATACTTGCAAGTTATTTTTTATTGAAAATGTATGGTGGGTAAAAAGGAAGAGCATAAACCTAGTTGAGTGAATATTAGATATAAAGTAATTTACAGTTCTTTTATGAATTGTTTTCTCTATGTAGATTTATTGTCGATAGTTATTCCGTAAGCTGTGAAGTTTAAAGGAGGTAGCATGTTTAGCAAAAATATTCATTATTCTACATTTTTTTCCCCTAATTTAGATCATAATCTAAAAAGAGTTAAGTTTTAGAAAACACTAGTCAGATTCAGATCTAGTTTCTTGGAGTCTTACGTATAATCTAGCACTGTCCAAATTGTCTATCTGACTAATTATTCAAAGGTGGGTATAGAATAGGCACCATTACATCCTAGTGACCTTACAAAGGATTGTTTTTGATTAGATTAAGAAAAAATAGGCTTCACTCTAGTTCTACATGCAATCATGTTTTGATATAGAATAGCATATGAGGGGAAGGACTAGAATCTGTCCTATTTGCCATTCCACACCCAACACCTGACATAGAAATTGGCTAGGAGCCTCTTAATAAATACTGATTGAACAAATGCATATATGAAAATATTAACATGACTTGCTTATATTGCAGAACAACTTTCACAACAGTTCCAAGATTTAACTTTGTGAATTCTGATTTTGCATGTACTGCATGTGAAAAACAGCAAAAGAAATACCATGCAAAGTATTATTCAATGTATCTTGAATATTTAAGAAGTATACGCTTGCAGAAACAAGCAGAGAGGTAATGTTCAATTCCTCAAACAATATGCAACAGATCATAGTGTCTACAGAATCAGAATTTTTTTTTTATACTCCTTGGTTTCTTTTTTATTTTTGATTTTTAAATGACATTTCAATACACGATAAAAGCAAAACAGTGAGCTGCTTTAACTGCAATTATTTATTTTGTTACCTTTTGACTTGGAGATGTCTTAGATGAATTTCCCCAGAAGCAGATCTTGAGATAGGGATTCCAGTGCCTATGATTTATGGAGTGTGTGCTCTCAAGGGAAACTTGTACAGATGAGGGAAGCAATACAGGGAAGGAGTGAAAGCTGAGGAAAGATGTGTTTCAAATAAAGTTTACAGTCAGCCTAATGCCCAGGGTCTCTTGAGACTAAATTTTACCAAATGGTTGTTCTTGCCTTGAGCCAAAGATGCTTGTCTTTTGTGGTCCATATCAGTCATTGGCTGTCCTTGGGTGTGGCAGGCATTAGGATAATTTCCTTGATGAGGTGTTTGAGAAGGGGGTCTCCTCCACAGAGGACAATTTTATGCAGAGTAGTGCACCAGTCTGGGTACATGGATATGAGTGAGGCAGCAGCAAGATGTGCTATGGGAAAATGCTTGAATTTATAGATGTATTTTCTGAATGACTTGACTGCAATTACTTATTATTATTATTATTAATTTTATAGGGAGAAAACGCATTCATATAATGATATAGACATAGGCTTAGAGTCAGGTCTAAAGTCACCTTCACTCTCAGTAGCGGATATAAAAGAGGAGCTCCCTTCAGCGGAGAATTCAATCAAAGCGAAACGATTGTTAACCACAAGGAGTATAGCATCCCAGGAGGAACGGTCCCTTAAAAGAAAGGCATGTGCAATGTTTTACATTTGGTTATTCCATGAGAATTCTGAAAATAGCTTTTGCTAATAATGAATAATTCTGGAAAAATATGATTTTTTACAGATTATAAAAAGACTTAAATCAGACCCATCCACACCTCAGGAAAAACATGACTGCAGTCTAATTTTGACACCAAAGCAAATTCATCAAGTAATTGTTGGTGAGAATACACAAAACCTACTAAAGCCTTTATTTTTTTTAAAAAAATATTTCTTCAAGTATAATTTATATTTCATAAAATTTGAAGTATGCACATATCACCTTTGGAAATATAAGAGGTCCTCAGAGTAGTCATATTTATTAAGTATGATTGAGAGAATGAATTTTAGTAAATTTAAGGTTATGTAACCACCTTCATAATTTAATTTTAGAATGCTGCCATCACTCTCATGCCCATATGCAGTTACTCTTTCTTTCCTTCCTTCCTTCCTTCCTTCCTTCCTTCCTTCCTTTCTTTTTGCCTGCCTTCCTTCCTTCCTTCCTTTCTTCTTTCTCACTCTGTTGCCAAGGCTAGAGTACAATGGCCTCTTCTGGGTTCACTAAAACCTCTATCTCCTGGGTTCAGGCGATTCTCCTGACTCAGTCTCTTGAGTAGCTGGGATTACAGGCACAGTGCTACCACACCCAGCTAATTTTTTGTATTTTTAGTTGAGACGGGGTTTCACCATGTTGGCCAGGTTGGTCTCGAACTCCTGACCTCAAGTGATCTGCCTACCTTGGCCGCCCAAAATGCTGGGATTACAGGTGTAAGGCACCACGCCCGCCCAGTTACTTTCTATTTTTACCCCTTGCCTCAGACAACCATTAATCAACTTTCTATCTCTATACAGTTGCCTATTCTGAACATAAATGGAATCGTACAATATCTAGTCTTTCATATATTGCTTCTTACACTCAGCATAATGTTTCTGAGGTTCACCCATGTGGTAGAATCAATATTTTGGTCCTTTTTTATATTGAAATAACACCTCATTTTATGAGTATACCACATTTTGTTTATCAGTTCCCCAGTTGATGGACATTGACTTGTTTTCAGTTTGAGGCTATGATCAATAATGCTGCTATGAACATTCACATAAAATTCGCTGATTTTTAGGAGTGGAATTGCTGAGTTGTATGATAAATTTATATCTAACTTAAACCTCTAAAATGTTTTCCAAAGTGATTGCACAAAGTTGCAGTCCCTTCAGCAATGTGTAAGGGTTACAATTTCTTCAACATTCTCACCAGCACTGTTATTTTCTGTTTTTTTTTTTTTGATTATAGACCTCCTAATGAGTATGAAATGTTATCTCATTGTGGATTTGATGTTCATTTCCCTAAATGAATAAGATGTTGAATATATTTTCATGTACTCACTTAGAGAAATGTCTACATGTGTCATATATGGTCTTTGGAGAAATGTCTTTCAAATTCTTTGCCCAATTTTTTATTCAAATATTTGCTTTCTTATTACAAAAATTTTATATGTATGCGTTTATGTGTAGCATAATGTGGCTATGCCTGAAACTTGGATTCTTAGCATAGTTCTCTCTGGAATTGTGTTTGTGTGCTTCAGGAACACAGTGTGTGCTATAGGGTAGGAAGACTCTGTAATGAGACCAAACTGGGTTTGATTCTGCAACCTACTAGTGCAATGACATTAGAGTTTACCTCTATGGGGCTCAGTTTCTTCATTTGTGAAATAGGAAGTGATAATATTGCCTAGCCTGCAGTATAATTGTGTGAACCGAGTGCCTTACACATAATAAGTGTTTAGAAAGTTTCAGTGAAAACACTTCATCCATAAGATGAGTATGCTGCGTTAGAAAATGCCTGAAGTTTAATTGTAATTCCTTTATCCATTCAGTCATTTTAAAATGTTAATTGAATGACCACCATGTGCTAGACACAGTTCTGGGTTCTGGGGATACAGCAATGAAGAAAACAGACTGAGTTCTGCTCTCATAGAGATTACTTTTGGGTGGGGTAGGAGGGAGATAATAAACCTATCCTTATATAATACGTCATTGGTATACAAGGTATGAAGAAACATAAAGCAGGTTAAGTAGATCGAGAACAATAGAATATTTTCATGGAGAGTCTCTTTATCAGGTGGCTAGCATCTCTGAGAAGTACATTTAAGCAGAGGCAGATACCTGTGTGCGGTGAAGTCATGAGGCATCTGGGCTGACTGTGAGTTAGGAGAACAAGTGAAAACTCCTTTTTAACCTTACAAATGTGCTATGCAATGTAACCCCTTAGGTCCATTTTCACCAAGTGATTGGAGGACAATTATGATTAAAGAAGTAGTGGCTATAGTGGTCTGAAGTGGGAGTTCTCATTTTATCCTAACCATGATTAAGGTGGCCATGAGGGAGATGTGGACAGAGGATAATTGATTCATGTGGATAGGCAGATTCTCTAGGGGAGAATTCAGCAAACGAAAACATGGAGAATGGTGGAGAGAAGGAATGTAAAGGGGCACAAAATTTTTGGAGTGATGAATGTTCACTCTTTATTGTGGTGATTGTTTCACAGGTGTATACATACACCAACACTAATGAAATTCTATACTTTAAGTATGTTCAGTTTACCATATGTCAGTCTTAACTAAATTAAGCTGTTAAAGGCAAGGCAAAATTAAAAATTATTAAAATTGCTTTTTAATAAAACCCTGGGCATTTTAAGGGGAAAACTTAAGCAATGGGTCATGGAAATTTACCAGTTTCCATAAATTACAGATAAGTGAACAAAATAATTATACTAGTGGGAATAGAGGAGGTGTTGAAGTGTTACAAATCAAGGTGCTAGGATAAGTTATAGTGAATGGTTCTTGTTTAGTCATATAATTTTCCATATAATTAGAATATATTTATATTGAATTATAGCCAATAATGTCCAAACATTTAATTATGATCATGTAGAAAAAAATGCTTACTTAATAATTTCAGATATTATGGTAAATATTTTTCTAAATTTCATTTTTATATAAATAGGTTGATCAAAATATATTTTGAAAACTTAAAAACTAAATGAACCCATTTGCCAACTTTAAATTTAACAAAATACTTTTCATTTTTTTCAGGACCTTCTGTCCTTAACTTTGGTAATGTTTGTGTGAACTCTCCAAATACTCATGCACTTCATGTTGTTAATATGCTACCTATACACGTTTTGCTCCAGTTAGATATTGATTTAGAAGAACTTCAGAAGACCAACCAATTTTCATATGTGATTCCACCTACATCCAGTACTTACATTTCAGTGATATTTGAATCTTCTACTGTTGGAAACTTTTGGAAGTAAGAATTATTTTTGAATTTCTGTTTGTTAGAATCAAAGTGTACTTTTGTAGAATATATATTCATTTGCCTGAATAATTGTATTGTATATTATATTTGTTCTCAAAACATAGAAGCTATATGTGCATCAATTTTTAGATATATGAATTGATATTTTAGTAGCAATCTAATTATCTTTCACAATTAAAGTGTTACATGCTAAGAACTGTGGATGTTAATCAATGCTCTGTGCATTTTACATGTAGCTGAATTCTATAATCACAAATAGCTATCCTCAGTTAAATGTGGATGCTTTTGCTGTGTTACAGGTCTTTCACCTTTACAGTGAACAAGGTACCCAGTGGACACATCCTAGTGATGGCAGTTGTCCAGCTAGTAAAACTTGAGCTTTCTTCTAATGAGCTAGTATTGAGACCACGAGGCTTCTTGATACAAACGTGTTTTTGGAGACAGTTAGATTGTATAATCCTCAGAATTGTTCTGCTGAGTTTCGATGGCAACCCGTAAACACAGAAGGAGGGATAGCATTTTCTGTTTGCCCAGCTAAAGGTAACAGTTTATTGTTTGTTTGATTTAGATATTTATTTTTTCATGTATTCATGTCTACTGGTATTAATTATTTATTGAGTGTGTACTATGTACTGGTACCAAGAGTATAGAAGTAAATGAGATACTGTCATCTGGGGTATTTATTTTTACAGACATAATACGATTTGGAAATATGGAACCCTTATTAGTGTTCTCCAGAGAAACAGACCAACAGAGAGAGAGAGCGAGAGAGAGAGAGAGAGAGAGAGAGAGAGAGAGAGAGAGAGAGAATGGAGACATTTTAAGGAACTGGCTCTGGCTCACAGGTTGCATGGTTGTGTGGGCTGGCAAGTTTGAATTTGCAGGGCAGGGTGTTAGACTGGAGATACAGGGAAGAGTTGATGGTGGAGTCTTGAGTCCAAAGGCATTCTGGAGGCAGAATTTATTATTCCTCTTGGGACATCAGTCTTTTCTGGTAAGGCTTTCAAGTAATTGGATGAGGCTCATCCACATTATGAAAGGTAATCTGCATGTTAATTAACTGATTGTGATAATTATTTTACAGTATATATGCATATCAAATCATTATGTTGTACACCTTGAATATATACAATATTGTAAATTAACTGTTTTAAAAAGTCTACTGGTTTAAGTGTTAATTACATCTAAAAAACATTTTCACAACAACATCTGGGCTGGAGTTTAACCAAATAACTGAGCCCCACAACCTGGAGCAGTTGAAAAATAAAATTGATCACCATAGATACTTATGGACAAACTAAATTTTGTTTAGTTTTAGTTAGATAATGATGGTATGATTCAGAATGACATATTTTTCTAGAGTATGAATTCTTTTAGAGAGATCTAGAAATTACTTATAGCCAATGTTAAATATAGCTCATAAAATCCAATTAATAAAATCAAGAACTTAAAACTAAATAAGATGATTTTTAATTAATAGAATACAATCTCAGATATACCTTGTTTGACATGCCCTGTATTTGTGAACCATCCTCTTAACCTTGCTTCTGCACTTCCCTGGAGTCTATAATTTTACATAGTATACCTGCTGTAACATGAACACTCGTAACTGCTAAACTGTGACTTACTTACTAGTCTGTTGAATTTTACAAACATCTTTGTGATGTGCTGTGAGGACTTCATGATGGCACAAGCTGTCATTTAGGAAATAAGATCGCAATGTAGAAGTTGAATGATCAATACCGTATCTTTGTCTTATGTATATGTCATGCCTTTCCAGCTAGATGAAAAGAGCCGAATCTTTGTGTCTATAGTCACTCATTTGGTGCTTTATAACAACTGAAGTCCAATTTTGCACGAATGGAAAGTAAAACAGACTTTGGATAATCTTAGCTGCTCACTAGCTATTTTAACTTAAGCAAAGTATCTATGAATACAAGTTTCCTCAATCTGTAAAATGGAGAGATGAATACATCTCAAAGATTAAATGTATGGGAAACTTCTCTAGTGCCTGGCAAAGAGTAGGTGCCAAATAAATGGACAGTCATTTTATTACAAAAATTTTCTAAATCTGTTTGGAATTTTTTCCTGAAAGGATCCTCAGAGTAATAACCTAACCTGCCCCTTTCCGTCCATCCTCATTAGAAATCCCTTGCTACCTGCTTCGTTCCTTCTATCTTTCCTCCCTCCTTTCTTCCCTTTCTATTTCCCTTCCTCTTCCGCTTCCCTCACTCTTTAAGTCTAATTTAGCAATGGTTGTTATTTAGGGTCTAAATAGAAATAAACTATACTTCATATTTCAGGCGAGTTCTGGTTTGTAGAAATCTTGCCTTAAGCATATTTTCTTGTGAATATCAGTCATTTCCAAATCAATGGTTTATATAACTCTAAAAGTGCTTGTAATAGGGAATGTTATAAAAATAATCTTAAGTATTAAATTCACTTAGTTTTAGTGTGGATGTATAGACAGAGATTTTGACAAATTTAACAAGGGGAAGAGTGGGACGGTCCCTTCAGTAGGTTTGGAGGTCACCAATACAGCTGTTTAATCTTTTTATTAATGTGGATTGATTTAGAACCATTCTAGATCAAAATTTATTAAGTATCTGAGGTATGCTTTCATCAATATTTCACAGATTCACCTGACCAAGCTCTTTTTAAATTATAACGCTGAAAATACTGGATCCTGCCTCAATCGATTGTAATGCTGAGAGAGTAATTAGAGAAGAAAGAGAACATATTTCTGTATACTTAAGATATTTTAGATAAAAATTATTCCATTTCTTTGAACAGGTACCAAAGAGTGGTTGTTGTATTATCAGCATTCCAGCTATAGCTTCTGACCAACCATCTGATACTGTGCCAAGAGTGTTTAAAAGCTCATTACCCTACACTTTTCCTTGTATTAATATTTCTCTATTCTAAATAGGGAGGAATGGGCTGGGCTTGCCTTATGGCTGCCGTGGAAATACAATGATGATACTTAATTTTTGTAAAAGAGAAGTGGAATCACAATGTTATAAACTGGAGCACGAGTTATACTTCTCATGGTCTTTAGAACTCTTATTTTTACAGGAGAGGTTTTTACATTTACTTTTATTTTCTTTGGTTGCTCATTGCACCTCTTATAATTTTTAACTAAACAATCACCAAATATACAAAGATATTTAATTTCAAGTAAAATGTTTGTATAAATAATGCCATGAGTACTTGCTTTTTTAAGAATACAAAAATATAATGCTCAAATCAATTTCATATAGCATTGAAAAAAGTGTTTATAATTTGTAGCATATATAGTTTTGCTTATGTTCCTTTCCTCAGAATATTTATATAATGATTACTCAATTTTATATTGTTTTTACTTTTTTATAAATAGAAAGTGACTTTTTACCAAGGTATTTTTCTTGTGCTATATTGGTTTTCCATCCTGGACAATACATTTAATCATATGCCTCTCTCTATATTTTTGTAAACTAAAATGAATAATTCCAAATTAAAATTTATATTGTCTTTGTCCTTTTTCCTCGAGGCATGTAGGTTTTGTGTTTGTGTTAGGATAGTGGATATTGTAAGGAGAGAATATAAGACAGGATTGATGTATGTTTTTTCTTTTTTGAGACAAAGTTTCGCTCTTGTTGCCCAGGCTGGAGTGAAATGGCACAATCTCGGCTCACTGCAACATCTACCTCCCAGGTTCAACCGACTCTTCTGCCTCAGCCTCCCGAGTAGCTGAGACTGCAGGTGCCCACCACCATGCCTGGCTAATTTTTGTATTTTTAGTAGAGACGTGGCTTCTCCATGTTGGTTAGGCTGGTCTCGAATTCCCAACCTCAGGTGATCTGCCCGCCTCAGCCTCCCAAAGTGCTGAGATTACAGGCATGAGTCACCATGCCCAGCCAAGAGTGGATTGATACTTTCTAAGATAGAATTCACTTCTAATTGGACTTTTTCTGTGGGTATTGTTCATGTTTCTGCTTTATTGTTTTTGTTATCTTTATCCTTACTAAAACCTTGAATCACTCAATCCATGAACTTACTTTTGATCAATTCACTCTCACTCTCTTTCTCACTTCTCTCACTCCTAGGTTATATGCAGTAGCAGCCCTACCAGTCCCAGCCTTGCTCAATCCAGCTGAAGGGGAGAAAATCTAATTTATTTTCTCAGCCCTCATAAATATTTAATTGAGATACTCTCTTGAAAACAAAAGTCAGATCAACAAAAGAAAAACCAGCAGAAATTTACTGATACATATACTCATCACATAGGAGAGGCCTCAGTTCAAAAGTATCTCTCTCAAGGCAGTGGCTTAAAGGTCTTGTTTAAATAGTATTTTAAGAAAGAACAATAAATCTTAGCATAGCAAGACTAAGGAGAAAGCAGTTCCAATCTTTTAAAAGGCAGAAAAATATGAGAAGGTAGATTTTACCATGGCAGTAATAAGGCAAGCCCAGCCCATTCCTCCCTATTTAGAATAGTGATATTAATGCAAGGAAAAGTATAGGGTAGTGAGTTTTTTAAACACTCTTGGCACAGGATCAGATGGTTGGTCAGAAGCTATAGCTGGAATGCTGATAATACAACAACCACTCTTTGATACCTGTTCAAACAAACTGAGGAGGATTTATCTAGAATATATTAAACGTATACCTAAAATCTGCTCCCAGATTTCTCTGGTGCCTGCTGGTGTCTTCTCTGGGCCAATAAGCAAGTGATGTCTCCAGTAAGGAACGATTTAGGTCCCCACATCAGGCAAACAGAGGCTGAGGCCCAGTGTTCTCCTGTGTTTTTAATTTAACAATCTTAATGTATTGGGGAGAAATACTTTGTTTTCCTTCACAGATATCCAGTTTCTTTCCCATACCCCTGATATACTTAATATTCCTGAAGAAAAAATATATAGCTGTGCTCATTGGAGGGACAAAATTCTTTTCATGCTGACTTGTCAATATGGATGTATAATTCTTTCATTGCTTTCAGCTCTTCTCAGGGCACTAAAGTGGCTTTATTTGTAGCACTGAATATTCTTTGTTGTAATTACTTCCCATCACATTCTTCCCCAAACCCCAAAGAACAGGAGAAAGCTGTTCTGTAACCTGACTTTTACATATTCCCCAGGATTTGTCTTTCTACAGAGTTCCTGATCATCCTTCATGTCACAATTCACATGCCACCTCCATATAATGAAGTTTCCTCTACTCTTTGGCTAATTTAGTTTTTTTACTCTTTGTTTCTGCTCCCATTGTGTGTTTGTTATGTCATCAACAATTATTTGTTTATATCTGTCTCTTATTTTGGCAGGCATTGCTAAATCCATATCTGATGTTGGTTCCTCTTCCCAACAGGACCCTCATTTTGTTTGGGGCAACAATGTTCTCATCTGAAAAAACGCTTCCCAAACCTCTTTTGCCATGGACAGAAATTTGCCTTAGCTCCACCCTCCTCCTATGTACTTGAAACTGTTTCAAGTACTTTTTACATGTATTATCTTATTTATTTATTTGGACAATAAGAAGTTTAATATCACAAACATATATATATGTATATATGTTTGTGATTATATATATGTGTATATATGTATAAAATTGCTCTTTTGTCTTTCAAGCTTATTTAAAACAAAATTACATAAAGAAATAACTATAAAAATACATTATTGAGATTATAACATAAATATACAATAAATATAACATTAGTACCACGTAAAGGAGAAAGGGGGAATAAAGTTATGTAAGAGTAACATTTCTACAAAGAGCATAAAGGGGGAAATAATTGCACAAATCAAAATGTCAGTGGAAAATATTCACTTAGTACCAAAGAACATAGTCAATGTAGAATAAAGAATAAAAATACATGAGGCAAACATAAAACAAAATGTAAAAGAGCAGATATAAATTCAAATATATCAGTTCTAGCACTAAATATGAAAGCATTAAAGAAGTATCAAATAAAAAGGCAAGGACTATTCACTAGATATTAAAACAACAGTAAAAACTGAAATATCTACCACAAACAATCTGCAAAAGTAATTTAAATCCAAAGAAACGGGATAAAAGTAATAAGAAAAACTTGCAAACAGGAAACATAAGAAAGCTGAAGTGATGATACAACAATTAGACAAAATACACATTTTTAAAAACTTTTATTTTAGATTCTGGTGTACATGTGCAGGTTCATTACATAGGACAATTATCTGTCACAGGGGTTTGATGTATAGTTTGACACCCCAGGTAATAAGCATAATACCCAACAGGTAATTTTTCAATCCACACCCTCCTCCCAACCTCCATCCTCAAGTAGTACACAAAGTCTGTTGTCCCCTTCTTTGTGTCCATGTGTACTCTATGTTTAGCTCCTAGTTATAAATGAGAACATATATTGGTTTTCTGTTTCTGCATCTGTTTGCTTAGGATAATGGCTTCCAGCTACAATCTAGGTTGCTGCCAAGGACATGATCGTATTCTTTTTTATGGCTGTGTAGTATTCCATGGTATATATATATACACCACATTTTCTTTATCCAGTCTAGCATTGATAGGTATTTAGGTGGATTTCGTGTGATTGCTATGATTAATAGTGACAGACACATGTATGTGTCATTATGGTAGAATCAGTTATATTCATTTGGGGTATATACCCAAAAATGGGATTGCTGGGTCAAATATTAGTTCGTTTTAAATTATTGGAGAAATACCAAACTGGTTTCTACAGTGGCTAACTAATTTAAACTCCCACCAGCAGTGTATAACTATTCTGTTTTCTTTGTAACCTCAACAGCGTTGGTTATTATTTGTCTTTTTAGTAATAGCCATTGTGACTGGTATGAGATAGTATCTCATTGTGGTTTTGACTTACATTTCTCTAATGATTAGTGATGTTGAGCATTTCTTTTCATATGCGTGTTGGCTACATGAATGTCTTATTTTGAGAAATGTCTGTTCATATCCTTTGCCGATATTTTAATATTAGACTTTTATCAGATATGTACATAGTTTGAAAAATTTTTTTCCCTATTCTGTTGGTTGTATTTTCACTCTGTTGATAGTTAGTTTTGCTGTGCAGAAACTCTTTAGTTTAATTAGGTCTCATTTGTCAATTTTCGTTTTTGTTGCAATTGCTTTTGGCGTCTTCATCATGAAATCTTTGCTGGGGCCTATCTCCAGGATGGTATTTCCTAGGTTATTTTCCAGGGATTTTAGTTTTAGGTTTTGCATTTTAATCTTTAAGGCATTCTGAGTTGATTTTTGTATGTTGTCTGTAAGGAAAGGGTCTAACTTCATTTTTCTGCATATGGCTAGCCAGTTATCCTAGCATTATTTGTTGAATAGGGAGTCTTTTCTCTTTTGCTTGTTTTTGTTAATTTTGTCAAAGATCAGATAGTTGTAGATGTATAGCTTTAACTCTGGGCTCTGTCGTCTGTTCCATTGGTCTATATGTCTGTTTTTCTACCAGTACCATGCTGTTTTCGTTATTGTAGTGTTGTAGTATAGTTTGAAGTTGGATAAGGTGATGCCTCTAAGTTTGTTCTTTTTGGTTAGGATTGTTTTGGCAATTTGGGGCTCTTTATATGGTTCCATATGAATTTTAAAATAGTACTCTTCCAATTCTGTGAAGAATGTCAGTGGTAGTGTGAGAGAGGAATAGCATTGAATCTGTACATTGCTTTGGTCATTTTAACAGTATAGATTCTTTCAATTCATGAGCATGGACTATTTTTCTATTTGTTTGTGTCATCCTTGATTTCCTTTCACTAGTGTTATAATTCTCATCGTGGAGATCTTTCACCTCCCTAGTTAGCTGTATTCCTAGGTGTTTTATTCCTTTAGAGGCTATTGTGAATGGGATCACATTCCCGATTTAGCTCTCAGCTTAGATGTTGTATAGATAAGCTACTGATTTTTATACATTGATTGTGGATCCTGAAACCTTGCTGAAGTTGTTTATCCAATCTAGGTGCATTTGATCAGAGAATATGGGGTTTTCTAGGTATAGAATCCTATCATCCTAAAACAGAGATAGTTTGACTTTCTTCCTATTTGGATGTCTTTTATTTATTTCTCATGCTTGATTGCTCTGACTAGGAGTTCTAGTGCTATGCTGAATATAAATCGTGGGAATAAAAATTCTTGTTTTGATCTAATTTTAAAGATAAATACTTCCAGCTCTTTCCTGTTCAGCATGATGTTGGCTGTGGGTTTATAATAGGTGGCTCTTATTATTTTGAGGTGTGTTCCTTCAGTGCTTAGTTCATTGAGGGCTTTTAACATGAAGGGATGTTGAATTATATTGAAAGCCTTTTCTGCATCTATTGAGATTATTATGTATTTTTTGTTTTTAGTTCTATTTATGTGATTAATCACATGTATTGATTTGTGTATGTGGAACCAACCTATGTCTCTTCGTATAAGGCCTACTTGAACATGGTGGATTAGCTTTCTGATGTGCTCTTGGATATGGCCTGCTAATAATTTGTTAAAAATCTTTACGTCTATGTCCATCAAGGATTTTGGCCTGAGGTTTTCTTTTTTTGTTGTATCTCTGCCAGGTTTTGGTATTAGAATGATCCTGACCTCATGGAATGAGTTATGGAGGAGTCACTCCCCCTCAATTTTTTTGGAATAGTTTCAGTAAGAATGGTGCCAGCTCTTCTTTTTACATCTGGTAGAATTTAACTGTGAATCTTGTTGGTTCTGGGCTTTTTCTGGTTGGTAGGGTTTTTACTACTGATTCCATTTCAGAACTCATTATTGGTCTGTTCAGGGTTTCAATTTCCTTCTGGTTCAATCATGAGAGGTTATATGTTTCCAGGAATTTATCTATTTCTTGTAGGCTTTCTAGTTTTTTGTGTACAGAAGTGTTTGTAATGTTTTGTAAGGTTTTTTTTTTTTTTTTTTGTATTTCTGTGGGGTAGGTATTAATGTCACCATTGTCATTTCTGATCTATTTGGATCTTTTTTTTCTTTTCTTAGTCTAGATAATGGTCCATCAATCTTATTTATTCCTTCAAATAACCAGTTCATGGATTTGTTTTAATTTTGTATGGATTTCCATGTCTCAATTTCATTCACTTCACCTGTAATTTTGGTTATTTCTGGTCTTCTGCTAGCTTTGTGGTTGGTTTACTGTTTTTCTAGTTCCTCTAGGTGTGATGTTTGGTTTTTAATTTGAGATCTTTCCAACTTTTCAATGTGGGTGTTTAGCACTATAAACTTTCTGCTTAATTTTGTGTTAGCTGTGTCCCAGAGAGTCTGCTATGTTGTATTTTTTTCTCATTAGTTCTAAAAAATTTTTAAATTTCTCCTTAATTTCATTGTTTACCCAAAAGTCATTCAGGAGCAAGTTGTTTAATTTCCATTTAATTATATGGTTTTGAGCAACCTTCTTAGTATTGATTTCAATTTTTATTTTGCTGTGGTCTGATGGTATTTTTTTTTTTTTAATTTGCTGATAATTTTTCTATGGCCAGTTTTGTGGTCAGTTTTAGAGTATGTGCCATGTGCAGATGAGAGGGATGTATACTCTGATGTTTGGGAATAGAGAGTTCTGTATATGTCTGTCAGGCCCATTTGGTCAGGTTTTGAGTTTAGGTCCTGAATATCTTTGTTAGTTTTCTGCCTGAGTGATCTGTCTAATAATGTCAGTGGGACGTTAATGTCTCCCACTATTAGTGTGTTTATCTAAGTCTCTTTGTAGGTCTCAACTTGTTTTATAAGTCTGGGTGCTCCTGTTTTGGGTACATATGCCAAGGCTTATCTCTGTACTCCTGGGCTGTATGCTGTAACTCTGGAGACTGGTATTGGGCCCCAGGTTTGTTCTCTGGCTCCTGAAGATTAGGAACCTGCTGTGCTGGGGGACTGATGTGTTCCTGGTCTGCTGGCCACAACATTCCTATTGGGGATGCTGCCAAAAGCACTTCATTGGGGCCAGGGTGGTGGGATGCACTTGTACTAGCAGTGGTGGTGTGGTGGGGTGCACATGGACACTAATGCCAGCATGGGAGGAGAGGGGAGGTCAGTCTGCACACATGCCCTGGCAAAGCAGTGGAACAAATTGTGGGTGAGTACATGCCAGCAAAGTGACATGGGAAAGCTGTGATGGGGGGAGAGTGCAGGTAGGTTGGTGCATTTAAGTGGAAGCTGGTCTGCTATAGTTCTTTGATAGTCAGGCACAGTCTGACAATGAAGGAGCTGTGATGAGAGACCCCAGGAAACACCTTGGTTGGGCACTCAAGGCTGTGGTCTGAGCAGGCATGGACAGACGAGGGCTACAGGAAAGGACAGCAGACAGGAAGGTGCTCAGATCAGACTAGTCTTTTCCTGTGGGCAAGACAGCCCTGCTCTGTCCAAGTCTAATATTTACCCAAAGGCTAAACTCTTCTAGAGGAACACTGCAAGCCTTGGAGTGTGGGCATCCCAAGTTGTGTTCAACTGTGGCGGTTCCCACGCCAAACCCTTTGGGCTCTACACAGCCTGGAGTCCTGCCCCCGCCTCCTCTCTAAGCGGCTCTCCCTTCCAGCATTAGCTTATTTAATCCCCACAATGTGATTCTCTGAGTTAAATACAATTGTTTTCTCCATTTTACATGTGATTCAACTAAGCTACAGAGCAATTAAGAATATTGTCCATGGTCTCAGGCAGTAAGTGCCGGTTCTGGAATTTGAACTAGGGAGACCTTAGAATTTGCGCTGTTTTGGGGTTGCTCTTCTTGAGGTGTATCTTTGTGGTGTTCTCTGTATTTCCTGAATTTGAATGTTGGTCTATCTTTCTAGATTGGGGAAGTTCTCCTGGATAATATCCTAAAGTGTGTTTTCCAACTTGGTTTCATTCTTCCTGTCACTTGCAGGTACACCAATCAAACATAGGTTTGATCTTTTCACATAGTCCCATGTTTCTTGGAGGCTTTGTTCATTCCTTTTCATTTTTTTTTCTCTAATCTTGTCTTCATGCTTTCTTTCATTAAGTTAATCTTCAATATCTGATATCCTTTCTTCTGCTTGATGGATTTGGCTATTGATATTTGTGTATGCTTCACGAAGTTCTCATGCTGTGTTTTTCAGCCCCATTAGGTCATTTATGTTCTCTAAACAGGTTATTCTAGTTAGCAGTGCCTCTACTCTTTTTATCAAGGTTCTTAGCTTCTTTGCATTGGGTTAGAACATGCTCCTTTAGCTCAGAGGAGTTTGTTACTATCCACCTTCTGAAGCCTACTTATATCAATTCATCAAATTCATTCTCCATCCAGTTTGTTCCCTTGCTGGTGAGGAATTGTGATCCTTTGGAGAAGAAGTGTTCTGGTTTTGGAATTTTCAGTCTTTTTGTGCTGGTTTTTCCCTCATCTTTGTGGATTTATCTACCTTTGGTCTTTGATGTTGGTGACCTTTGGATGGGGTTTTTGTGTGGTCATCCTTTTTGTTGATGTTGATGCTATTGCTTTCTGTTTGTTAGTTTTCCTTCTAACAGTCAGGCCTCTCTTCTGTAGGTCTGTTGGAGATTTCTGGGCATCTACTCCAGATCCTGTTTGCCTGGGTATCAACCAGCGGAGATTGCAGAACAGCAAAGATTGCTGCCTGCTCCTTCCTCTGGAAGCTTTGTCCCAGAGGGGCATCTGCCAGATGCCAGCTGGAGCTCTCCTTTATGAGGTGTCTGTCCACCCCTGCTGGGAGGTGTCTCCCAGTCAGGAGGCATGGGGGTCAGGGACCCACTTAAGGAGGCAGTCTGTCCCCTAGCAGAGCTCAAACGCTGTGCTGGGAGTTCTACTGATCTCTTCAGAGCCAGCAGGCAGGAATGTTTAAGTATGCTGAGAAGCTGCCCCCACGGCCACCCCCTTCCCCCAGGTGCTCTGTCCCAGGGAGATGGGAACTTTATCTATAAGCCCCTGACTAGGGGTGCTGCCTTTCCTTCAGAGATGTCCTGCCCAGAGAGGAGGAATCTAGAGAGGCAATCTGGCTATAGCAGCTTTGCAGCTCTGCAGTGGGCTCCACCCAGTCCAGACTTCCCCATGGCTTTGTATACACTGTGAGGGGAAAACCGCCTACTCAAGCCTAAGAAATGGTGGGCACCCCTTCCCCCACCAAACTTAAGTGTCCCAGGTCGACTTCAGACTGCTGTGCTGGAAGTGAGAATTTCAAGCCAGTGGATCTTAGCTTGCTGGGCTCCATGGTGGTGGAATCCACTGAGCAAGACCACTTTTGGCTCCCTTGCTTCAGCCCCCTTCCAGGGAGTGAATGGTTCTGTCTTGCTGGCATTCCAGGTGACAGTGGTACAAAAAATACTCCTGCAGCTAGCTTGATGTCTGCCAAATGGCCACCCAGTTTTGTGCTTGATACCCAGTGATCTGGTGGTGTAGGCAGCTGAGGGAATCTCCTGGCTTTTGCGTTGCAAAGACGGTGGGGAAAAGCATAGTATCTGGGCCAGAATGCACCATTCCTCATGGCACGGGTCCCTCAGGGCTTCCCTTAGCTAGGGAAGGGAGTTCCCTAACCCCTTTTGCTTCCTGGGTGAGGCAATGCCCTACCCTGCTTTGGCTTGCCCTCCATGGGCTGCTCCCACTCTCTAACCAGTCCCAATGAGATGAACCGGGTACCTCAGTTGGAAATGCAGAAATTACCTACCTTCTGCACTGATCTCTCTGGGATCTGCAGACTGGAGCTGTTCCTATTCAGCCATCTTGCCTGGGAGTCCCGAATTTGTGCTCTTTTAACCACCATGATATATGATACCTTTTTACATTGTGAAAGGCCACATGTTAAGGAATGTTAATATGGGAAGCTAGCAGAGTGCACTGCTCTTTGAAGGCATTGTCAACCTGTTAAGACAGGTCTGGAATACCTATCCTTGGGATTTTTATTGAGTAAGATAAATAAACTCTTATCTACTTAACACAGTGAATCAGGACTTTTTGTTATTTACATTCAAATATAATCTTGATGGACCCTTATTAAACTGATGGCACTTCCCTAACAAGTTCTCTTCTTCTTTTTTTTTTTTGAGACTGAGTCTCGTTCTGTTGTAGAGGCTGGAGTGACAGTGGCATGATCTTGGCTCACTGCAACCTCTGCCTCCTGGGTTCAAGCAGTTCTTCTGCCTCAGCCTCCCAAGTAGCTGGGACTACAGGCACATCCAGCTAACTTTTTTTTTGTATTTTTAGTAGAGACAGGGTTTCACTCTGTTAGCCAGGATGGTCTCGATCCTTATGATCCACCTGCCTTGGCCTTCCAAACTGCTGGGATTACAGGTGTGAGCCACTGCACCCGGCCTTCTTTTATAATTTAATATGCCTAACACAGTGTTGGCATTCAAGAGTATTAAAAATATCGGATATTGGGTGTTTTCTGGGCATCACATACTATGTTACTCTCTGTACATATGTTGTTATCTCCCTATATGGCCACTGCAAAACTAAGAGGGAGATAGGCACGATATCCTTTTAAGATTTAGAAACTTCCATTCCATGACACTCAACCTGACCCAAGGCAAAGTTTTCTTGTGATGGTATTTGATTTCTTTCATTCAGTATCCTGTGCCTTTGATACTCAGGGACTCCTCCCTTTCTGAAGGAAGAGCATCTAAGTTATTGTTTCCATTAAGTATTATTGTCCTTACTTTAAAGGAAATGATGAATTTAAACAGATAAAACAGCTCACACCAAATGTGCCTGATACCACATAGTTTTTAGTGTATTTGAGTTATAGCAATGTGTTAATTACCGATAGCTAAATCAGAAGCTACATCTCTAGGGATGTATGTATTTCAAAAAATGTTCTCTGGTAATGATAATTCTTCCTCCTGAAAGCTGAATGAATGATGCTGACAAATATTCCACAATGTCAGGAAACATGTGGAGTGGGCAATTTTGTTAGGAATCACAAATAATTTTCTACTGTCTATATGTAAATTTATCTCTAATCATAGAGTATTTGCTTCATTGCTAAGTTTTCTATTGTTTTCCAAATAGTGGCATATTTTTTGTGTATTTTATTTGCCTATTAAAATTGAAAAATGAGGCATGCATTTTCTATTTTAATCAAGCCCTGTAGGTCAATACTCATTTGATAATATCTCACTTAGCATTTTTCTGGTTTTGGAGTTTAATTTTAATAATTTATTTAATGACATTACATTTTACCTTAACTCTTATTTTGGGTAGTAACAAAAATAAATACAATTAATTAAAATGTGGAAAATGTCTTATTTTCTCTCTACATTTTCTGTAGGCACTATTGAAGCATACTCCTCACTGGAGTGCGAAGTAACATGGAAGCCAGGCTTCAGTTCTCCAGAAGAGAGGAGAATTTGTTCTTCATGTCTTAGAAGGAAACATGTTGAAGCTAAAATGTGTTGCACATGTAATTATTTTCCTTGAACATGGTTTTTGAGGGCTATAAATTGGTTGGGGTGTACACTGGTGTGTATAGTTACCTGTATCTAGAATTAACTCTGAAACCCAAGACTTTCATGCCAACAATACTAGTTTTTGTTAGAGCCTCTATTGAATATATAATATCATCATGGGAGCCATTGAAATGACTTTATTTTATTAAGAGACACAAAAAATATATCCAGAGAATATACTTGATGGATTAAAAATGTGAGTCAAGTGAAAGCTGTAATATGTAATTTTACCCTTTTTCTGGTACAATCCAGAAAGCCTTAACTTCATGACTCAGTCACCAAGCATGTATTTTACATGTATATCAAATTTTCTATCCAATATGTCTTAGAAATATTAAAGAAGCCAAGTGCTCTTTTACCAAATCCCATCTATATTTCTAGGACATGATGATACTTTTACATATTTCAGCTGTTAAAGAGTTTGTAGCCTTAAGAGATGAGAGATTCATCCACTTTTAGTGATGGCAAGTGACAGTAGGGTTTTTCTTCTAAGCCTAAAATAAGCTGGGTCCTACTGTTTTTCATTATGTATAAATTATGTTTATTCTTTTAAAAACTTTCTGTTGGCTGGGCGTGGTGGCTCATGCCTGTAATTCCAGCACTTTGGGAGGCCGAGGTGGGTGAATCACCTGAGGTCAGGAGTGTGAGACCAGCCTGGCCAACATAGTGAAACCCCGTACTCTACTAAGAGTGCAAAAAAAAAAAAAAAATAGCTGGGTGTGGTGGCGCATGCCTGTGATCCTAGCTACTCAGGAGACTGAGGCAGGAGAATCGCTTGAACCCCGCAGGTGGAGGTTGTAGTGAGGCGAGATTGTGCTACTGCACTCCAGCCTAGTGACAGAGCTAGATTCCGTCTCAAAAAAACAAGCAAACAAACAAAAAAACCAAAAAACAAAAAACTTTCTATTGAATTATAACGTGCATATGTGTATTATATGTGGAGAAACATGAAGTGATTCATTAAAATATATTTGCTTGTCATTCATTTTAGAAGGCCTGACTGGTCAATTTACTCTTCCATTAGTTTTGTTTTAAAATTTATTGTTCCAATTACCTGGATAATATTCTTCAAATAAATGTAATTATAAGAATATATTAAAACCTATGACAATAACAAATAATATTTCATAAGTGAAGACAATAGGGCCTGATATAAAGAACACATAATAAGAAGTTGGAAAAGTTGGATCTAGTTCCCCTTTGGCTACTGTTTGCTTTCCTGAAAAATTGAAGTGGTGGATGATACCAACATTTCCAAAAATCAGTCTGTGATGCACTAGTTCTGTGAGGGGCTTTGTGTGAGATGAGGAGGGGGATTCCTGACCTTAAGTAATTCTTTGAATCCTCATTTTTAGAAGCCCCACGAGTAGACTTCTAGTAGAAACATGCCTGAATAATTTCATTTGGCACCTTCTTTTCCATACTTACATGATCCTTCAACCCTTTCCTTTTGCACAGCACATAGTAACACCTTGTACATAGTTGTGTCCATGCTCCCTAGGATCCCTTTCAGTGATTAATCTACATGATTTTTAGTCCTGGATCTACTTTCTTAATAGAATTATCTTACTTCTCTCAGCTTCCCTAGTTTGGGAGTATATTGTAAATATTAAATTCATTTCCCTTTCTCTTAAGCATTCTACAAATCTGATAACACTTTATATTTTAAAAGTCACCATGAAGCTGAAAAAAATTGAGTCATATCGTAAAAGTGAAAAATGTATTTTTTATAGCTGCTCTCGTAACCTCCCCCTCCTTAACCATGAGAAGAATTGACTTTACTTCCTTGTTCATAGTCAGGAATTTTTTCAGCTGTAAAGAAACCACACAAGATTGACACATTAAGAACTGCATATGTTTATTGAAACATATTTTTATGTGTTTTGTGGAGCTGGTGAATGTTATGCAATCATTGTATGACTTAGACAAACTACTTAATCACCCTAAATTTTGGTTTCTTCCACTGTAAAGTGTGATAGCACCATCTATTCATTCATTTAACACTTACTTATTGAACCCCTACACTGTACCAAGCCCCATATAGTCTTTTTGTCTTTAAAGATGAATAACATAAGCATAGCCTAGCTTTCCTCTGGGCACTTTCTGTACTGATAGAACATAGTGGAAATGTAGGTAAAAATTAATTGTATATCTGGGTAATACTAGGTACACAATAATATTACTATTATTTTTTATGATTACGATCAATATGTAAATATTTTTACCTAAAATATCTATATTCTAAATATCTAAAGATTTAATTATTATTACAGCCAAAATATCTAAATAAAATATCTCCTATGATGTTATTACCCCATCCTTAACTAGATTATCATAGATTTAGTTTAAATTTTGGAAAATAAAATGATCATACCTTGGGTACTTTTTCATCAAAACTAACATATAAAACCCTATTTGTGATTTATTTTGCATGTTAGAACATATTGAATAAAGAATATAGGAGGATTATTATTTTATTTTATTTTGGTAGTTATATCTTTGGTTAATATATATTCAAAATTAGAATACTTTATTTTTGTGACCAAAACAATTAAAAAGAATATTGTATTTACTATTAATTCAATTGTATTTTTCCTTTCCTCCTCTCTTTATTAGCCTGGTCACACCAAGGTTGCATTTTGGAGCCAAAGATACTCTTCGGTGAGTGCCCTCAAGGTTTAACAACTTGGAAGAAAGCCGTTCTTCAAAATGTAGGACAAAACCATGCTTATTTCAAGGTAATATAGGATGTTGGTAATTTCTTATTTGGATCAGATGACATGATCATAATACTATGAAGTTAATACTTTATCCTTCACTTTTGCTAATTTGTAGATATTTCATATGAAATTTGTCTGAGTATAGTTCATTTAGTTTGTCCTCTTAATTTATTGTAAGCACAATTTTTCTCAGTACCTTCCTTAGCCTCTCTGTTTCTTCTTGTTTCCCTCTTATTCTTTCTGTAATTTGGTTTTATTGAAAAAACAGATGTTTAATTTTTAAAATATACATTAAAATGTTACACTCCATATTTAGTTATATGATTTTTCTTTTCATTTTACTCTGTAATCAGGACCATTATGGTAGCACCTGGGACCTAGATCAAGGCCATTCTGGAGAGAGTATGTTTATGGTTGTTGCTCCTGATTTAAATGGAAAGAGGAGCAAAGTGGTGATTTTTTTTTAACTAAAAAATGTAGTAAGACCAGCCTCCCCCTCCCAGTAATAGTGATAGAGATTAGCATTTGAGATTTTTCATTCAGGCTTTACATTAATGTGTCGTTTTCTGCCCAGTTTAAGTCTTTAGCAAAACTAAAAAATGAGGAGACTCTTTTTTACTCTGATGCTTTAGAATTAAGTCTTACCTACATAGTCTATTTGTTCCTTTAGTCCCAAAAATCTCTTGGCCGTTTTCCCTTTAAATTATTCTAGCTTAAAGCATGGTAAAAAGGTTTAAATTGGCCTAGGAAAAATCATACAATAAAATAATTGGTAAGTTACTTAGAACTTTTCTGAAAATCACAATAACACCTGAGACATTAGGCTTTCTGTCAAGGAGATAATGAACAAGAGATTACCTCATCATCCTACCTCCTCACTAACATTATTTTGAGTTTTTAGGATCAGGGGAAACAAACTCTCAAAGTAGTATCTATTGTCATATTCTCGAACTGAAATATCATCTTTGTAAGTTTTGCTGTCTTAAAAGCACTCCAGATAATAAACTTCAGCATCCTATCATCCTATTTGAATTGGCTGTTCTCACTACTGAAGGTTCTGTTTTCTTGGATAGGGTTGCAATTTTTTGTTTTAGTCCAAACTATTTGAACCTTTGGTATTTTCAAATACTATTGCAAAATCCTCTCATGTCCTGTACCTGAAGATCGTCTCTTTAGGTAGTGGCATGGAGGTTTTCCTATGAAAGCTTTGAAACTATAATCTTGAAGAATAATGTAGTATTTCTGCTAATTTTCAATTACAGGTTAATAGTCAGAGTCTGTTGCCTACCATTAAATATTATCCCATCGGAAGGGATAATTCCATTTGGGGGAATAGCTGTTCTCAATATCTCATGTAAACCTACTGTGGCAGAAAAGTTTGATACAAGAGCAAAGGTATGTCCATACATACGAGTTCTTGCACGTTACATATGTCTATGTGGGTTTGTTGGTTGTTTAAGTTATCTATAATGGTAGGTATAATGCTAACAAAATGGAGTACACATGTTTATTATTAGAAAACTTGTTTTAATTCTTTTCTTCTATTGGGAATGGGATTTAAAGTTACGACAGTAAAGAGCAATTTTCTAAATGTATATGATTTTTCTAGAAATTAAGTTAACTTTTAAAGAAGTGTAGTTTTTGGAAATTAAAAAAAAGCACTTACCTTTATCATCTAATGAAAAACTTGGTAGCAGAACTTGGAGAGGATTTTCAGAAAATGTTTTTGAAGAAAGTTGGTGATGGAAATTTCTACTAAGTTGAAATGAATACTTTCCATCAATATGAGGTACTTTCTTATGAAATTGCAATGATATTTGGCATTTCTGAGTTTTGACAAACCCTAGATAGCCACAGAGAAGAGGGTTGCTTTTTTCATGATTAGTTAGGTAGATTAGGGAAAAAAAATAATCAATTTTGCAATGCTAATTCTAAATAGTTTTAAATAATATGAATTATGTAGAATTTCTATATGATGTTAATATCTATATTTTAGGGCACACATAAAATGTTTTACTGCTTTAGGTTCTGGGAATTATCTAAATAAAAAATATTACCCTGATGCTAGGCACTTCTCTAAATGATAAATAAAATATGTAGAGACCAGTATGTGTAAAACTTAACTGTAAATCTCAAAGACTAGAGTATTCTTGGTCAATTGTATGATCAACTGTTTGTATTTGCTCACATTAAAAATAATATATACACTATTATCAGATCAAAATGAATAACTTGTTAAGTATATCCTCCATGTTATTCCTGAATGGACCATAACAATAACATGATTAAATAATAGGTAATTTAATATAATAAAAACTATTTCCCAACCCTCAAACAAATCACTTAAGAATATCTTATTTTCATAAATAAATGTGTTGAAAATGTTTATAAATTATATTTTGTGATATATGATCTGAGACTTGGGTAGAATACTTTTAAAACACAATATTCTGGGAAAAATAAAAAAAATTTGGCCACCACAAAAATATAGGTTTTACTAAACTTAATTCCCACTATATTTTAGAATTGTTCTTTTTTTCTAATCTTACCTTTATTAACATTATATCATAATGAGACTCATTTATTTATTCATTCAATGTTCACATCATGGACCAATCTCTTATAAATGTTAAGGATTCAATGATTAACAAGATAACCAGGGTTTTTGATGTCAAAAGAGCTTACAATCTGGTGGGGGAATACAAACAACTCAATAAATAATTAAAATATACTATAATAAGTATTGTGATGAAGAAATGTAGCAGGCTAAGGAAGTACACAGGAGAGATACACAACTCAGTCTTAAATTATCAGAGACGGCTTTCTAGATGAAGGTATATCTGAAAGACATCTGAAGTTAAGAATAAGCCAGATTAAAAGGATGGTAGTTGGGTGAGGGGATAGAGGAGAAAAGATTGTTCAAGGCTAGCATGTGTTGAGGCTTGTGAGAGAGATAGCTGAAAGGCAGACTTAAGAAACTTAAAGATTAACATGACTAGATTATACTATTTAATGGATGATGGTGAGAAAAAAAATCTACTTATATGACCCGGTGTTAAGTTTTAGGTCATACAGGGCCTTATCAACATTAAGAAATCCAGGCTTTAAGAGGTAAGAGTTTTAACTATAGGGATTTCACAATGAGATTTGCATTTTTTAGAGATCACTTTGGTGATAAAGCAGTAAGCTGGGGCCAGAAAGATTGAATGCAGAATTATTAGTCTGGTGAAGAGATCCAGGCAGACAAACTGGTGAGAAATTGATAAATACATGGGGATTGGTGATTGAAAAGGGGTCTTATATATATAAGGTGAGGAAGTGCGAAGAGTGAGGCAGATGGTGGCAACATTTAGAGAGAAAGAGATCAGAGTATGAGTAACACCTGTTAGAGGAAAATGTTTGTCTTGAGTTGGAGGCATCTTTTTGATTTTCATGTGGAGATGTCTAGTAAAGAGGCAGCCACATATACACAGTGGTCTGAAGGCTAATGATTCATCTTAGAGATCAAAGAGGATTTTTGTGCTGTCTCTCTATGGGTCCAGATGTGTATAAGTGAACCAAATATATAATTGAGAAGTTGGAATGGTAAAAGTTGAAAGAAATTGAATGAAGGAAAATATAGAGGATAAAGGTGAATTGGGGTGATTGGGAGAATATTACACATCACAGGCTTGAAAGTCTCTGTGATATGTGACATCTAGGAACTGTTGTCTTTGAAAATGAGTGAGAAAGCAAGGGTGAGAGGGAGTTGTAAAAATGAGACAGATGAATGAATTTATGGTTTCAGAGGTTGTGCATTTATGAGGAATGATGTTGTCTATGGTGTAGTTTAAGTCTCTACAGATGAAAATGTCAAGAGACCAGTAGTCTAGGGTGGTGAATAAGCTATGACAGCCAGGAGTTTTGGATGAATAAGGAATGATTGGGAGGTAAGTAAAAGGCAGCCATAGGGAGTTGAGACTTGTGTATGGGGTTTATTAATGAAGAACATGTCAATTTGTAATTTCCTCTGAATCATTAAGTTATGCTTCTTTTGATTGTAGTCAAATATGTTTTTTATGTATTATATACTCTGAATAAAATGTGGCAATCATATAGCATTATGACTATAGAAACTTTAATAAGGCTGTCTAGTTGGCATATTGATTTCCCCAGTAATTGTGAAAAATGATATTTTGTAGTTTATTTGCATATAAACAGTATCAATGATTCTGTGGAAGAGTGAAATACACTCACTTTGCTTTCTTAGATATAATATACATTTAAATTTAAATGTAGACCTTGCCTCTTTCCTGTGCTTATACAGATAGACTTCCAGGGAATTATATTTTTGCACTTCTGAGATTTTGCTTAAACAACTGTATGCTCAGATACTCTATAGTTCTTATTTTGTGGAATTATAAACTAAATTCTTAATTTGCTATCTTAATTTTCTTGGAAGCAATAGAATGTTCAGGCTACTTCAAGTCTTGTGATCTCATGAAAAAGACAAAATAGTTGGCCTCTGCAGGGGTCAGTTTCCTACAGTTCAAAATTAGGAATATTAGCAGTCGTTATCTAATAGAATGTTGAGTACCAAAAAGGAAATAATGTATTTAGCACTGTACTTGACCCGTATACAGAGCAATTTTTAGCTGCTATCATTACTATTATGGTTGTTGTACATATTCATATCTTTCTAGGGGAAGATACATACTGCAATCATTCTGTTGTTTGTTTCTCTAAAAATTTTGAATAATGCTTTGAAATTAGATAAATAAAAATTGTACTGCAGGGAGTGACAATAAAGTTTAGTCAAGTAGGTAGAACTCTGCATTCAAATTCACAAACCATCAGCTAATCACATTTATGGTGGTTCTAAGGGGTTAAACACTCACTTTTCTTAGGAATATCAATTCTGCAAAACTAGAAATGTGATGGCAATTACCAGAAAAATCTTGTGAATTTATAATATGTTACTATTATTTAAATGAAAAAAATTGTTATATAAATGCCAGGTAATACTTTAGCAACTTATGATTATATTTTAATGTGGTTTCTACAACGTTTTGTATTTCTCCTAAATAAGATTGCTATTCGTCATGCAAATGTTATCGACCTTAGGATCAGTGGAACTGCTGGAATTGCTGATGTAGAAATGAGTCCTGTGAGTATGTTACTTATTTGTGTGATGAAACTCTTGAGTGTGGTGATTTTTATTTGTTATGTGTTTCTAGTTAGTCCCTTTATATTTAAAAATACTTTCCAATGTATGATTTTTAATTAAAAGTTACTATATGTAAAGTTAAAAATTAATATATGTCATATAAATGTTAGTGATGAAATAGAATATATGAATGGAGGTTTAGGAATTTACCACTGAACATAAGTATCAGAACACTACCAGTACCATTGAAATCATCTTCATTATGATCCTGTCCCCTTATAAGAGATAACCACTTGCCTAAAATGACACCACATAAATATAAATATGAATGCTTTCATTGTTCATTATTTAGTTTGTTTATTTTTGAGCTTTATAACAAAGATGTACTATTTGTAGCCTTGGTGAGTTACTTTTACTTAAATATTGTGTTTACAACATTCATCTAAATGGTGTGTAATAGTATATTAATTGTCGTTATACTGCATGCACAATAGTTGTTTCTGTCGACGACTATAATTTACATGCTCATTCAGTTGTTCATCCCAATAGGTGTTTCTGGCTTTTTTTTTTTAAATACAAAAACTGGTTCACTGTAGCTGTGAACATTCATATGCATATCGTCTGTGGGTACATATACAAGAGGTTCTCTAGGAATGGAGTTATTGAGACATAGAGTTATGAGTGTGTTTGACTTCACAAGATTATTTCTAAAATTTCCTCTCTGATTTCCATTGCTCCAAATTCTGTTGTTCTACAAGTTATATTGTCAGATTTAAATTTTGCCAATCTATTGAGTATAAAATGATACCTCACTGTGGTCTTGATTTGCATTTTCTGAACTAGAGTCACATTTAATTTTGAATTACTGTATGTGCCATGAAAAACGTAGTTCTACAGTTGATAAATGCGCACACACACACACACACACACACACAAACACAAACACATACACTACTTTTTTGTTGTTTGGCCAGCCCTTTAGGAATTAGATCTGGACATACCTATTCAAAGAAACTTTTGATTCTTCAAAGTAGGGCCCCTCTCCATTGTGACATTTATAAGGCATTACAAACATCTTATGCCCTGGGAACATCGCCATCAGAGCAGTTGTCATATTATTTGGGGGTTGTTTGTACTTTTGTTTTTCTCCCACTAGTAGTGTTGACACATATCACCATACTTGTGGGGAGCTAAATTGAGGAGAAACTGATGATGAAGAGGTCAGCTGACTGCCTCAGGTAGGGGGCTCACTGCTAGTCTGCATTTAAATGGCATCACCAAAATTCCAGTGTATGGCTTTAACTTATCCTTTTATAACCTTTCTTTATTCAATGATGAAGGCGTAAGTCCAGGTAGACTGACAAATACTAAGTTAGGTTGTCCAAGACTGTGTGATTCCTGGAGATTAAACTCCGTAGTATCCAGAGTGGTTATTTTTCCATTACTATGGTATCCTTCCTTGAAAAATATTAGATAATTTTGAGTGTTTTATCACTTTCTTTTTTCATCCTAAAGTCATTTTTGGCATGCTTTACATGTTATGGTATAATTGAATAATTTATAGGATGTTACATTAATATAGTTTATCAATATGCCCTTATTTTATAGGATTTTAGACATAGCTGACTTTAAAAAATAATATTCACACATCACTAGATATTTTTAGCAAAACACTTATTAACTATACAGTAATGGATATGGCATTGATATGTGCCTTAATAACAATTAGGACATTTTGTTTCAAATGAGCACATATGCAATGCTCATTTGCGTATATGCTCATTTAAATGGGATAAGAAGGGTGATTATTTTTAAATATACAAAACATCAAACTTTCATTTTCCATTTTGAATTTTACAAATTTCACATATACAACTGGGTTGACATTTTAAATGAAACAAATAGTAGCCAGTCTACCTTCATACGGAATTTTCCTCAATATTAGGATGCTGTTGACTCAGTCTCCTTTAAATGTTATATGTAATTCTTTTACTAAGAAACTCCATGGTATTTTAGTAACTCCACTACAAGGAGGAATTCTAAAGAGTTTTGTGGTATAAGCACATGCCTGGACTGTGAGCTACGGTTCAGATACACTTAATAAAAATTCCTTGTTTATTTAAGGTAGATGTCAGATAGGTGCTAGGGACACAAAAATGAATCACAATAAGGTCCAGAAGAAGAGACATATAAGAAAATAAGTAAATCAATGAATTATGTGATTTCATAATGTAAGTAAATATGAGAAACATAATTGGTCCTGAGCACAGCATGATTAATTGTGGTTTATCCAATTGGGCTTTGAAGTATGTGTAATATTTTATTAGGTAATTGCAAGTTATAGAAAGGCTTTCCTGACAGAAGGGGCACCAAAAGGGTGAAGAGAGAAGGGTGAAGCATCAGATGTTGGTTGGAAATGCCCAGTCATACAGCTTGCTGACATATTAAGTGATAGGGTGAGAGTGGGGCTAGTTGAAGCTGGAACATGAGGCAGCAGAAGGCCATGGTGAGCTTTATCAGACCTGCTAATGAGCTTGGACATGGTCCTGTAGATCGTGAGAAAAACTATCAAATTTTAAAACAAGAAGTGATGTGATCAAATTCTTAATTAGTTTAAATATGGCTTTGTTATAAAGGGGAGAGTTTGAGAAAGTAAAAATCTAGAAACTAAATGAAAAGTGATGTTTTACTAATTTCATACAGTTACAATATGGAGAAGAGGTGAAGAAGGGGAAGAATTAATAAGATTTATTAACTCATTATGTATAGGAGGCATATAGGAGGTGAGGAAGAGGAAGGAAAATGTGACTAATTTTTTATAGAGTTTGCTTTGCAGTTAATAATTTCCTTGATAAACATAACATTGCAAGTTTTAGTTTGTATTTTCATAACCTATTATTATATTTTCTAATTATATTTTTAAAATTTTAGGAAGTATTTAATTTCACTGGCGCCTATGTTGGTGGTACACAGATTATTCCATTTGTAGTAAAAAACAAAGGTGTAACACGTGCCAGAGTGGAGTTTAATCTAAAAGACTTTCCAGATTTTTCAATGGATCTTAAAGACAAATCAGGTATATGTTTTGTACTATAATGGTATTATTGTAAAAGGAAGACAGTTTTAAATTGCCCTGTGGTATAATTTCTAAAAATAATTCAATCAGGGGAAGTTATTCTTAGATGTTTTTAAAGACCACTGCATGTTTTTCTTATACTCTGTAACTCATCATGGTTTTATTTGTAGAAATACATCATTAATATCAAAATACTTTGGTAATACATGAAATGTAACCATTCTTATTAATGGGTTAAATATGGTAAGTTAACTATGTTATATATAAGTATATGCCTTAAATGAACATAAAATTATGAATCATTTATTTTAATTGCCCAATAATTTTAGATAAATGTCTTTGGGGAGCTATCTCTATATGTTCACTCATGTATTAGGTATCTTTATGTTAAATTAGATTTAAACAAAATATAAATTTTTATAAGTGCATTTTATCTGTTTACTCCATGGGTTGTCAAAATAAGACCTATGGGCTAAATATGACCCAACACCTGTTTTCATAAATAAGATTTTATTAGAACATGCACAGACCCATTTGTTTGTATAATGCTTATGGCTGCTTTTATGCTATACTGGCGGAGTTGAATAGCTATAATAGGAACCGTATATCTCACAAAGCTTAAAAATATTGACTATCTGGATTCTCACAGAAAGTTTCCTAATCATTGGTTTAATCATATGTTATTTATTAAATATTTGTTGAATCCCAATTACAGGCAAGATAGTAGAGTTTGGGTCCATAAAAATAATTAAGACATCTTACATATCCTCAAAAAGTGAACAGTAAGTATATCAGTGCGGTAATAGATATGGTTTATATTATTTATGGATTCTTTGAGGCATCAAAGGAGATCTGACTCTTCCCTGATCAATTTTCACTGGAAAGGGAGGCTCCTAGCTGTTCCGGGCACTAAGATTCAGTCAATTACTTGACCTTGCCCTTTATTCCTATTTATATTCATCTGAGTATGACTGTAGCATGCTTCTTGAACTTTGGAGTTATGTTTTAATGAGTTTACTGTCACTGTTTTGCTGATTGAATGTATGTTTGTTCCACGTATAGACATCAATTTTGGTAATTAGAATCTTGGTATTTGGAACAATTCTTTACCCAGCATCTTCACATAGCCTTGCACAAATATTTCAGAAATTGATTTTTGATTGTTATGAACATATGTACTTTTTCATCTCTTATAGAGGAATTTACAAACCCTGAATTTCCTTATATATATTCTTTGGAAATAGAGGAAAATACATCTCTGGAATGTGGCATATCATTTTCTCCCAAAGAAGTAAGTTTTCTGTTTTCTGTTCCTCATATTACTGTAATTACGGGTAATCCTAACCAATAACCTATTAAAGATCATTTAAGATCTATCTGTAGAGGGTTTTTCTTTCTGATTTGTAAGCATACCTGTGTATACCTGAATTTAGTAAAATGATTACTAGAGGGTTTGGCTCATGCTGCAGAGTGTCTCAAGAGGAGCGGAGGGCATGTACAGGGACTTATGATTGTGTGGTCTTTGTTATACGATCTGGAAAATTCAAGATATTACACATTTTGAAGGAGACTAAAGTTTAGGCTAGCTAAAAAGATCACTTATATTCCAGGCAGTTGGTGCTTTCTACTTACATTTGAGTGGTGTATGGTCTGTGAACCACTACCTGAAATTATCAAAGACATGTTATGAAGATTTAAGAGGACTTGCTATGATATTGGCTCCTTTTATATTGTACCCCTTGTAATTTAGTGATTTAAAAACAAAAATAAACAGACAAAAACCTATTCTGAAATGTACCCTGAAGGAAGAGATACCATTGGTCAGGTTTCAGGAGCCAGCTTTAGTAGGCTTTTGCTGCATAGATTCTCTAACAGAAGTACCCAAGGAGAGAGCTCTCTCTACACATGATATGAAAGTACATATTGCTGTATCCTTCCAAGCAAGAATCAAACTTCTATGTGGGAATCAGAGTATAAGATTCTTATGTCAAAACTTTCTTTTAAATATTCCAGCATTGCTAGATTGATTCTACTAAATAGGTATAGAATAGAATTAAGTGAAAGTAACTAATAACACAACAAAATTGTATTGAATGCTACTAAATGCTATCTTTAATAATCCAATTTTTAGTAATGTTATTTTTACTGAGATTAAATTTTATTTTAGGAACAATGTAAGCTGTTAGTTGGCTTTCAGGCAGAAAAATAAATTTCAGAACGAGTTTAGATATTAGAAAATGATAAAGATTAATTTTGCTTTTTTTATGTTCAGTACTTCAGTTGAGATAAATTTTATAGGTTTTGTGCACATGTGATTCACATGACATGTTATTGGCTACAAGTTCATTCTTTTGTCTATTTTAGTTTTAGATAAGCATAGTAAAGGAAGTAGTAAAGGTTGCTTTTCTGACATCAAAGCAAATGAAAATCCTTTTTTCTTACATACAAGATTAGGTGTACTCAGATGTGTTATACTGTTCATTTTCCATGGATTTGGTGTGAAGTAATTATTCATCCATATTCATGAACAGTGATATTTAGGTAGATAACAGACCAGCAAGGTTAACAAGAAAAAAATCTTTGATTTTTAGAAAATCATCTTCAGGATATTTATTTGGCCTCATTTATGTTATCAAATATCAGAAACTAAATTTTATTGAGATTTTCCTTTTATCTTTTCAGCAAAGAATTTTGCAGTACATAAAAATATTGTTAAACTATTTATTGAATAATACAATCTCTAATTTGTTTATTTAATTCAGACAAACAGCATAATTAACAAGGTACTTTGGATAATTTCAGAGGATGTTTATCTTTTTATTTTTGCAGCATTCTAATATTTTTGAAAGGCTGCTCTTCTTTTTCATATCCTATTTATAAATGTTGTCAGCATCAACTTATATTTTAATCTAAAATATCAATGATATTCTCTTCCTGATTATAAAAGTTTATTGTCAAATTTAAGTGGGGAACTTAGAAAAGCAGAAAGAAAACTGGTTCTTTAAATTCTAATACTTAATAATGACCAGAGGTGATATTTTGGCATACCTATATTTCTCTTTGTCTCCTCCTTCTCTATACCTGTATTTCTACATTTGTATTTTTTTCAAAAGAATACTTCGTGAGTTATTTTTAACCTACATTTTTAATACTGATTCTATCAGTTAAAATGCAATGAATGGCTTTCTGTGGCCTTAAGTATTCCAAATACAATTGAATTTTATAGGGATAATGCCTTGTATTATCTTATGGCTATGCTATGTCAGGGTTATTTAACTAATTCCTTTCATTGTACACTTAGGATTTCTCCTCTCTTTTGGGTCTTAATAATACTGTTTTTAAAAAGTTCTTGTAGATAAATGTTTGGTTTCACATTATGCGTTTTTACTGTGTATTACTAGAAGTTGAATACATAGGTCCAAATCTACGCACATATTTTGGGCTTTCAATATGTATTGTCAAGTTGCTCTACAAAGAGGTTGTATCAGTTATATTATTGACCATTTTTCAGTGTACAAATTTCCTATTTCTTCATTCAATTAATTTCCACATAGAATTGTTTTCTTAATTTCATTTTTTGATTGTTCTTTTCAAGTGTACAGAAAAGCAATTGATTTTCAGCATTGATACTGTGTTCTGCAACCATGTGGAACTCCTTTACTAGTTTTAATATGTTAATGGATTCCCTAGAGTTTTATTTTAACTTTTAATTTCGGTGTCCATGTGCAGGTTTGTTATATAGGTAAACTCAGTCATGGGGATTTGTTTTACAGATTCTTTCATCGCCCAGGTATTAAGCTTAGTAACCATTAGTTATTTTTTATGATCCTCTTCCTCCTCCCACCTTCCACCATCTGATAGGCTCAAGTGTGTGTTGTTCCCCTCTGTGTGTCCATGTGTTCTCATCATTTAGTTCCCACTTGTAAGTAAGAACGTGTGATATTTGGTATTGTGTTCCTGTGTTAGTTTGATAAGTATAATGACCTCTAACTCCACCCATGTTCCCACAAAGGACATGATCTCATTCTTTTTAATGGTGGCATAGCATTCTATGGTGTATATGTACCACATTTTCTTTATCTAGTCTACAATTGAAGGGCATTTAAGTTGAGTCTGTGTCTTTGCTATTGTGAATAATGCTGCAGTGATCATATGCATTCATGTGTCTTTATGGTAGAATGATTATACTTCTTTGGGTATTTACCCAGTAATGGGATTGCAGTGTCAGAGGGTAGTTCTGTTTTTAGGTCTTACAGGAATCACCACATTGTTTTTCACAATGGTTAAACTTAATTAGACTTCCACCAACAGTGAATAAGCGTTCCTTTTTTCTCCACAACCTCTCCAGCACTGTTAGTTTTTGACTTAGTAATAGCCATTCTGACTGATGTGAGATGGAATTGTCCGTATATAGTAATATGTCATCTGTAAATAGAGAAAGCTTTAATTCTTCCTTTCTATTCTGGATACCTTTTACTTTTTTTAGTATCTAATTTCTAGAACCTTTAGTGCAGTGTTGAATAGAAAAACATCTTTGTTTTGTTCCTGAAAGCATATATTTTAGACCTTTAAATATAAATTTAACAACAGTTTTCTTTTTTTTAATTTCCTTTATTAGGTTGAGGAATTTCCCTTCTATAGTTTGTTGAGTATTTTTATCTTGAAAGACCTGGATTTTGTTAATTTTATTATCCACTTTGATGGCCATGTTTTTGTTCTTTATTCTACTAATATAGTGAATTATATTGATTGAGTTTTAATGTTAAACCAACCTTGCATTGTGGAATAAATCTCACTAGATCATAAGATATAATTCTTTTTATATATTGCTGAATTCAATTCCCTAGTATTTCGATGAAGGTTTTTGCATCTATACTTATAAGGAGTATTGGTCTATAGTTTGTAAGTCTTTTTTTTTTTCTTGTGATACCTTTGTTTCAAATATCAGGCTAATATTGGCTTCTTAGAATGAATTGCAAAATGATGTCTCCACTTCTATTTTGGCAGTATTTGTGAATGATTGAATTAATTATTTAAATTGGTGTTATATTTCATCATTGAAGTCATCTGGTCCTCAGAATTTTTTTAAAAAAATATATTGATTTTATAGTAGGTATTGAAGGGACATACCTCAAAATAATGAGAGCCATCTATGACAGACCTACAGCCAACATCATACTGAATGAGCAAAAGCTGGAAGCATGCCCCTTGACAACCAGCACAAGACAAGGATGCTCTCTCTTTACCACTCCTATTCAACTTAAGTCCTGGCCAGAGCAGTCAGGCAAGAGAAAAAAATAAAGGGCATCTAAATAGAGTCAAATTGTCCCTGTTTTCAGACGACATCATTCTATATCTAGAAAACCTCACAATCTCAGCCCAAAAGCTCCTTAAGCGGATAAACAACTTTAGCAAAGCTCCAGGATACAAAATCAGTGTACAAATCACTAGCATTTTTGTGGGGGGTGGAGACAGAGTCTCACTTTGTCACCCAGGTTGGAGTGTAGTGGCATGATCTCAGCTCACTGTAACCTCTGCCTCCCTGGTTCAAGCAATTTTCCTGCCTCAGCCTCCTGAGTAGGTGGGAAAACAGGCCTGTGCCATCATGCCTGGCTAATTTTTGTGTATTATTTTAGTAGAGATGGGGTTTTGCCATATTAGCCAGGCTGGTCTTGAACTCATGACCTCAGGTGATCCTCCAGCCTTGGCCTCCCAAAATGCTGGGATTACAGGCATGAGCCACTGCACCAGGCCAAAAATCACTAGCAGTTTTGTAAACCAACAATCAAGCCAAGAGCCAAATCAGGAATGCAATTTCATTCACAATTGCTACAAAAAGAATAAAATATCTAAGAATATAGCTAACCAGGGAGGGATATTTCTTCCCAAAAGAAGGGAAATATGTATTCACATCCATACAAAGACTTTTATGTGAATGCTCATAGCAGCATTATTCACAATAGCTTAAAAGTAGAAACAACCCAAATGTCTATCACCTGATAAATGGATAAACACGGTGTGGTATAACCATATGCTAGAATACTCTTTGGCAGTATAAAGGAACAAATTGCTGATATGTGCTGCTCAGTAAATAAACCACAAAAATGTTGTTTTCAGTGAAAGCAGCTAGATACAAGAAAATACATTTCGTATGACTCCATTTACGTGAAATTTCCAGAGAGACAATCTATAGAGCAGATGAGTGGTTACCTGAAGTTAGGCAAATTGGCATAGAGAAGCTCTTGGGGGTGATGGAAACATTCTAAAACTTAATTGTGGTGATGGTTGCACAATTCTATAAATTTACTAAAAACCATTTAATTGTACCATTTGGTGAAATATATCTCAATACAGCTGTTGAAGGTATAAAAAAGTTATTTAATCTGCTGTGATAGGCCTGTATTTATTAAAATTTTCTATTTCTTCTTGAGAAGTTTCATCTAAGTTATCTAATTTATTGACATACATGTATTAATGGTGTTATTCTTTTTTATTTCTGTAAGGTAGGTAATAGTTTAGTTCCTTTCTTTCATTCTTGATTTATAAAATTGAGCAGTCTCTCTTTTTATCCTAGTCAGCATATCTAAAGGTTAGTCTGTTTTGATAATATTTTCAAGATCTAACTTTTGGTGTTTCTGATTTGCTGTATTGTTTTTGATTCTTGATTTCATTCATTTCCATGTTATCCTGTATTATATTTTTTTTCTGTTTGATCTTCTATTCTTATTTTTAATTGTGGAATGTTAGGGCATTGATTTGAGATATTTCATGTTTTAAATATAGGTTTTACAGCTACATACTTCCCTCTAAATACTGTTTTACATTTATCACAAAAGTTTTGATATGTTTTATTTTCATTTTTACTCTTCAAAATATTTTGCAAATTCTCACAAGTTATTTTTAACCTATTTGTTATTTGGTGTCTCTTGTTTAATTTCCACATACTTGTGAATTTACCTAATTTGTTTGTTATTGATTTATGATATAATTCCCTTATAGTTAGAGAACACACTTTATTTTATTTAAATCACTTTAAATTTATTGCAGCTTGTTTCATGACATTCTATGTAGGTTATTTACCTATGTTGAAGTAAGTCTGAAACAACTAGTTATTACATCTGGATGTGTATGTGTATGTTTGTGTATGTGTGCACATGTGTGCAATGGCGAAAGGAAGAGAATGCTGATTATTTTAAAAATAAACTTTGTAAGATCATTTTTTCAAACATGTATTCTTATGATTCTGATTTTTAAAAACCCTCTAAATAAAAAGAAACAACACTTTTCTGAGAAGTTAATATTCTGATAAATTATGTCATTCTCCTATATAATGTTTATATCTCACATGTGCATAGAAGTATGCTGACACACACACACACACACACACACACACACGCACACACACACACACTCTTTTGACAAGAAAAAAAACCTAAATTTTGTGCAGTAATTTATAGGTTTTTAAAATTATGTTCAGGCCAAGTTTATATATTTTTCTAATAAGTCTATATTGTGATTTTATATTTTCATATAATTGAAACGTATATAAAAATATTTTACTTAAGGATCATTGAAAATTAGAAAAATCTGTAGTGCAGTTTAAGTATCTTACATGACTTTTTTGGAGAATGTATTGTATACAATATATTTAGATAATAGTTCACTAACAGCAATTTAAAAAGTTCTAAGTATTTTTTAATGTTTAGGATTCTAGAAATTGATTATAAAATTAAAATTAATTTTATATATTTAAATTTCAATGGAGTGCCACACCTTGCTTAGATTCTGAATCATTCTACATTAACTGGGTATTTTAAAAGAAGATTTACTTACTGTATTGGAGTGTAATTCACTTCAACAATGAGAAGAACATATAAAATCCCGCAGAGACAGCATACCCTTTGAGAATTTGTTCTATAAATTTGTGCCAGTAAGGCAAATTGATTATCTACTTTCCAGTTATTTCAAATGTCCTCCACTATATTTATTGCTAGGTGTAAGTTGTCTATCTTTGTACATGTGTCAAAGTGTAAATGGCAAATTGATGCTCTCTTAATTGACCTATGTAGCAGGAAAATGTGAAATCAACAATACATGATTGATTTATTGTTAGTTGTAAACCTTCCTTTCCTACACTGCACCGGGTTTGAGCACAACCTGAAGTGCTAGTAGTCAATTGCAGTTGTGTTTGGCATCCTCAACTGGATTTGTTTATTTACTGTAAGTCACTCTTGTGGGCTACTAACATGTCTTCTTGGCCGATATATAGAATTGTACTTCCCTATATGGTAGTCACTCCCTATGTGTGGCTATTTGAATTAAAGCTTAAATGTATTAAAATTAAGTCCAACAGAAATGTTGTTTCTTCATCACAATACCTACATTTCAAGTTCTGTAGATTCACAAGTGGCTATTTTACAATGCAGAGCTTTTTTCATGACAGAAAGTTGCATTGGACAGCACTATCATTATTATAGATCTTTCCCTATTATCACTCTTACTTTTCCTGCTGCTTTGACCTAGGTTTTGCCCTGAGGCACAGGCTGGTTAATTTTCAGTGGCTTAGTTACTCTTCAGCTCTTTGCAACTTTCACCTTTGCTGCTCTGTATTTTCCCTGCAGTTTTTGAATGTCAGGGAGAATTGTTCACTCTTTTCTTCCCCCACTACCCTTGATCTGTGATTTAAGGATATGCAGAACCTTGGGTAAACCTTTCATAATAGTTATTCTAGATTTACAATCATTCTTACAGGAAGATAAGAATAATTCCTCAAGGATTAAAGGAAAGGACATTTGAATGACACCTACTCCTTTTCAGTTCATAAACATGTCTCTAACAACACTGGACTGGGTCCTGAAATCTGACTTCATTAGAGTATCCTTTTAAATTTGAGGTATTCCTGTCTTTGAATGACAATATTTGGGAAATCACTTAAAATAGCACACATCACAAAGCGTTCAAAGTTTTCCTTCCTCATTGAATACCTCAATGATTTTATAATGATAGGGCTTGTCTTTTCTTTCAATGTGTCACTTAGTTTCTGTATAAAAGATAAGCCTTGTATTCTTGCAGTTTTGTTGAAGGGAGAAGACTTCCATGGGCAAAGGACTCATGGAACCTCCTAATTTGGCATTCTGTGTAATTATAGACCTACTTTGGATAAAAACATATTTTATGCAAATTATGTGTGAAGATGTCAGTTAAGAGAAGACAAGTCCAGTATGACTTTTCACCTATACATATTTGATAATCAGAGAAGGCAGGGATTAACCCTCAGCCTTGTGAATTCACCACACAGTTTTAGAAAAATTGTATGTTTCAGGAAGGAGAAAGGCTTCATACTTAAAAGAGACAGTTAAACGCTGAGATGAGTACATTGAATTATCTTGATAATTACCAACAGTTATTATCATTGACAGTCACCAACAATCATCAACAAAAACAGCATCAAACATTTATAATAAAACCCTCAGTCTGGTCCTGTGTTAAACCTATCCTGTAACTTCAGCTTTCCACTCTTATAATTCCTAACTTTGGAACCCAGCTCTAGACCCAAAGACAGACAGTAAAGGCTCAAGCCCCAGTAACTGTCAGGACTCAATTCATCATGATTCAGATTCCTCTTTATTTCAGTTGTTCTCCAAAAGTGGAGCATCCTGTGAATAACTTCTCTTTCCTGTCAGCTCTGATTCCCCCTCACCCTTAGCTTCCCTTCCCTTTTTCTCTACCCATAGAATCCCTACACTTCTATAAGTCCTCTATATTTTTCTGGTCTTCCTTTTTCTTCATGATTTCTTCTTATTGGGAACATGGCTATCTCAACAACACTGCTTTTTTTAAAATAGCATTTCCTATGAATCTTGCTGTGGGTCTAGAAGTGATCCTTTCTGGAGGCCGTGTTCCCTGGGGTGATTTTTCTAGGGGGGTCTTTATCTGTTAAAAATGCCTGCTTCTGGCTGGGTTTGGTGGCTCACACCTGTAATCCTAGCACTTTGGGAGGCCGAGGGGGGGGCAGATTACCTGAGGTCAGGAGTTTGAGACTAGCCTGGTCAACATGGTGAAACCCCATCTCTACTAAAAATACAAAAATTAGCTGGGTGTAGTGGTACGCACCTGTAATCTCAGCTACTAGGGAAGCTGAGGCAGGAGAATCGCTTGAACCCAGGAGGTAGAGGCTGCAGTGAGCCGAGATCACACCACTGCACTGCAGCCTGAGCTACAGAGTGAGACTCTGTCTCAAAAAAAATACAATAAATAAAATAAATAATTTTTAAAAGCCTGCTTCTTTGAATTTTGTATTGTGTGAGTTTGCCAGTTCCCTCTTGTGAAATCTCTGGTGAGTGGTCTCTTGTGAATAGTCATCTCCAGACATGCTCTTAGTCGCTGACAGCCAGACTCATAGTGTACCTGGCACACAATTCATCTCATTTTCTGAGCGATTTCAGTATCCACATGGAGGTTTATCCAGAACCCTGGCCTCTCACTTTCTTTTCTTCTCATTTCTATTGATGTGGAAGAAACTAAGTGACACACACTGAAAAGAAAAGACGAGTCCTATCATTATAATTTTCCTTTTTGCTCACATTTCCGGTCTCCTCAGCTTCTGGTAAAAACTAATCTCCATCCAGCAATCAGATAAAGACAACAGTTTGGGAAACTTTAAAATATGAGTACACATTATTAATATATGAAAAAAGCCTTAAAAATAAAATAGTAGCCTAAAATAAAATAAGTAATATTACAATATGTATGATATTAATAATCAAGTTAAGAAAAAAACAGATGAACCAGATATGGAAAAATAGAAATGAGGCATAAAATATAACTAGTTGCTGATGATTAAATACTAAGAAATTCCAGGGAAATAAGATGAAGCAAAGTTTTTGTTGTTTTTTTCTTTAGCTATGAAATACCAAAACAGGTTGTATTTGTACATGAAAGACTACATCTTTATGCAATTTATTCCTTGATGTCTGCAGGCTGATGCCACTGCAGAAATATATAATCATGGGAATGAGTTGCTTGCTGTTTTGACAAAAGAATTGAAACCTCGAGAAAAATAACAGATGAGCAGTATTTTATGCTTCTATAATTTGGTTATAAGAACAGACTGTACATAAGATTCTATGACAGAAAATGAAACTGGCAGTGGTATGGCCAGCTAAAGTCAAATAAAAAAAAAATCCAAGTGTTTTGCCTTTTAGGGCAATATGAATGACTAGAGCTGAATGTATGCACTTTATATTATTCAGCTCTTCTATTTAAAACTGTTTAGATTATCAGCACCGAGTTTATGAGTATAGCACAGCACTAGATATATGTAACCTCTGAACCCATCAATGCTTGTTGTCATGATCTCGGAGGTTTTGGCATGTGAGAAGTACTATTATTCTTCCCTTTTCACATTTAAAATATTCACTTTCTTGCCTGTTTTCTACCTCCTACCTCTAGACATTTACCAAGGCATCATAGAGTAATAGGGTTGACCATCTTAATATTTTAAAAATATAAATAATGTGAGGTTTTGATAAAAACATCAACACAAAGTTTAAAAACATGTCGTTAGAGAAAATGAGTTTTTATTTTTAATTATTTGTAATGTAACTTGAAATACTGTAAGATTTTTTTCATATAATGTAAATATTTTAGCACTGATATTCTGTAGTGTTTTCAGCTGTGGTATAAATCAATTTTATTTTTATCAATTTAAATTTCTAATAAATTATGTAATTTATGATTTTATTTTCAAAATTGAGTTTTGGACCAGAGCAACTTTTAAATTCTACATACACTCCCTTCCCCTGGTTCCTCAATTTTTAATTGATGAGCTCACATTGAGGGAGGAAATGGCTAGTTAGATTTCAAGGGTTTTGAGCATTTCAGTTTTCAAATGAGCAGCTTGTCAGAGGAATCCATCTAAAAAATAGGGTGCTAATAGGTGGAGAAGAATCGTTAAGCTGTATAATGACAATAAATATAATCATTTCATGTGTGACTTAATATTTACCCCTAATCGAATAGTCTCTCAATCATTTTGCAAAAATGGATCTTTATTTTTTATTTTTCTGGAACCTTGAGATCATCAAATGGCAGATATCTAGAGAGTTTTTGGAAACCTCTGATCAGCCTCTCTTTCCTTTATGCTTTTTCTTTTTAAAATATGATAACAATATAATATTTAAATAAGATAATTAATTGAGAAGAAATGTATATAATGTAAAGCTAACCAATTTAAAGTAGACAATTCAGTGATGTGTAGTACATTCATAATGTTTTAGGTATTACATTTATGTCTTTAATCCATTTTGATTTAATTTTTGTATATGATGTAAGATAAGTGTTAAGTTGATTCTTTTTCATGTGGATATAGAGTTTTTTCAGCACTACTTGTTGAAGAGACTGTCCTGTCCCCATTAAGTGTTCATGGCACCCTTGTCAAAAATCATATGATCATACATGAGTGTTATTTCTGGGCCCTCTATTCTATTTTATTGGTTGATTTGTTTTTATGCCAGTGCCACAGTCTTTTGATTACTGTAGATTTGTTATATGTTTTAAAATGAGGGAGTCTGATTCCTCCAACTTCGTTCTATTTTTTCATAAGTATTTTGGCTATTTGGGAATCCCTTGAGATTCCATATGAAATTTAAGATGATGCTTCTATTTCTGCAAAAAGTGCCATTGGGATTATGATTGAAATTGTGTTGAATCTATAGATTACATCATGTAGTATGGACATCTTAAATGATATTAAGTCTTCTAACTCAAGAATATGGGATGTCATTCCATTTATTTGTGTATGTTTTAATTTCTTTCACCAATGTTTCATAGTTCAAATGCACAAACTTTGGCCTTCTTGGTTGAGTTTATTCCTAAATATTTAATTTCTTTTTGATGCTATTGTAAATAGAAGTGTCTTTATTTTCCTTTGGAATTTTTCATTTGTAGTATATAGAAACATAACTCACTTTTCTGCTTTAATTTTGCATTATGCAAATTATATGAATTCTTTTTATTAGTTCTAACAGGGTTTCTTGTTATCATTTATCTGTGAAGTTTTTAGAATTCATTCATCCATTCAGCTAACTATATATTTGGATTAGGAAGTTTAATGCATTTACATTTAAATAAATTATTGATAAATCCCACTTGATTTACTCCTGGGATGCAAGGATGATTCAAAATATACAAATCAGTAAATATGATACACCATGTTAACAGAATGAAGGATAAAAATTATATAATCACCTCAACATATGCAGAAAAAGCACTTGACAGAACTCAATATATTTCTATATAAAAATACACAACAAAGTAAATATAGAATGAATATGCCTCAATATAATAAAGGCAGTCTCTGACAAGCCCACAATTAACATCATGCTCAATGAAGAAAAATTGAAAGCATCACCTCTGAGATCAGGAACAAGACAAGGATGCCCACTCTCACCACTTATTTTCAACATAGTACTAGAAGCCCTAGACAGAACAATTAGGCAAGGGAAAGAAATAAAAGAAATTTAAATTAGAAAGGAAGAAGTACTTTTTTTTCTGTTTTAAGATGACATAATTCTATATGTAGAAAAACCTAAAGATTCCACCAAAAAACTATTATATCTATTAAACAAATTCAGTAAAGTTGCAGTATATAAAATTAACATTCAAATTTAGTTGTGTTTCTGTTCACTAACAATGAACCATTCAAAAGGGAAATGAAGAATCTCATTTACAATAACATGAAAAACAATATAATCCTTAGGTATAAATTTAACCAAGGGAATAAAGGACTTAAACACTGAAAACTACAAGACACTGATGAAAGAAATTAAAGAAGACACAAAGAAATGGAAAGACGTCATGTATCCATGGACTGGAAAACAAAATTATTAAAATGTTCATACTACCCAAAATAATCTACAGAGTAAATGCTATCACCATCAAAATCCAAATGAATTGCTATAGATCTGTTCATATTTTCTGTTTCTTCTTGAGTCAGATTGTGTAATTTGTGTTTTCTAGGAATCTGTCAATTTCATCTATGTTATATAAGTTAATACTGTACAGTTGTACATAGTATTCTCTTTGAATTACTACCCCCCGCCTGCCTTTTTTTTTTTGGGACAGCCTTGCTTTGTCGCCCTAGGCTAGAGCGCAATGGCATGATCTCGGCCCACTGCAAACCTCCGCCTCCCAGGTTCAAACTATTCTCCTGCCTCAACCTCCCAAAGTGCTGGGATTGCAGGCGTGAGCCACCATGCCTGGCCTAATTACCCATTTTTTTTATGGTTGATAGTAATGTCTATAATCTCATTTTTAAAATTTTATTTATTCATACCTTCTCTCGACTGTCAGACTAGTTTAAAGTTTTGTCATTTTTTAAATATTTTCAAACAGCCAACTTTTTGTTTTATTGATTGTTATGATTTCTCTTTGTTGATATTCTCATTTTGTACATACATTATTTTCATGATATTCTTTTGTTCTTTTCTATGGTTTCGTTTAGTTCTGTGAACACATTTAAGACAGTGGTTTTAAAATCTTTTTCTAATAAAGTCCTACGGCTGGGCTTTCTTAATAATCTGTTTTGTTTTTCGTTATTGAAAACTGGACATTTGAATATTATAATGTGGTAACTCTGTACATCAGATTATCCTCCTTTCCCTGGGTTTACTCTTCTGGCTTGTTGAAGGGTATAGTCATCCATTTGTTTATTGACTTTTCAAAACTATTATTGCAAAGAATACATTATTTGCTATTCATGGTCACTGAAGTGTCTGTTCTTTGGCTGGTGTGGAGTAGTGTTTTGGGATATATTTCCTTGAATTCCAGGAACTAAAATAATCAGACACATAAACAAATCATTTATTATAGTCTTTTTGGATAGAGTGTCCTGAGGCACTTCTTCAGCAGTTAGTGGGGTTGCTTACAATATTTTCTTAGGTTTTACTTACGGCTTGCACTTAGCCTAGAGTCAGACGAAGATGAAAGTTGAGCATCGTCTCAGGAATTTTCTGAGCACATGTCCTACCCTGAGTACTCTTGATGCTTTCTAAATTCTCCAGGGCACTTTTAAATGCCTTAATTTCTCCGAACGCTTCCCTGCCTTTATTTTCAGACTTTAGGTAGTGTTTGTATGTCTCAACCATAATATTCTATTTGGTGGCTTTGAGTTTTTTGTTTATCTTATAATATTTTTGAACAATTTCACTGCTTTTCTGCCTTGAGTGATTTCAAAGATAGGCAAAACATGGCAAGCACCTTGCATCAGTTCTTCATGTAGCCACAAGAAGGTTAGAAGAGACAAACACAATAATTTCTAAATGAAGTCTGCTCTGTTTTATAAAAAACCAGGTACCTTTGTTTAAGTTCCTTGTAGATTCTGCATATTAAACCTTCATCAGATGGGTAGATTGCAAATATTTTCTCCCATTGTATAGGTTGCCTGTTCACTCTGATGCTAGTTTCTTTTGTTGTGCAGAAGCTCTTTAATTTAATTAGATCTCATTTGTCAATTTTGGCTTTTGTTGCAATTGCTTTTGGTGTTTTAGTCATGAAATCCTTGCCCATGCCTATGTCCTCAATGGTATTGCCTAGGTTTTCTTCTAGGGTTTTTATGGTTTGGGGTTTTATATTTAAGTGTTTAATCCATCAAAGGATATGAACAGACACTTATCTAAAGAAGACATTCATGTGGCCAGCAAACATATGAAAAAAAGTTCATTATCGCTGGTCATTAGAGAAATGCAAATCAAAATCACAATGAGATACCATCTCATGCCAGTCAGAATGGTGATTATTAAAAAGTCAGGAAACAATAGATGCTGGTGAAGCTGTGGAGAAATATGAACACTTTTGCACTGTTGGTGGGAGTGTAAATTAGTTCAACCATTGAGGAAGACAGTGCGGTGATTCCTCAAGAATCTAGAACCAGAAATACCATTTTGACCCAGCAATTCCATTACTGGGCATATACCCAAAGGATTATAAATTTTGCTACTATAAAGACACATGCACACGTACGTTTATTGTCGCACTATTAACAATAGCAAAGACTCGGAACCTAGCCCAAATGCCCATGAATGATAGACTGGATAAAGAAAATGTGGCACATATACGCCATAGAATACTATGCAGCCATAAAAAAGAATGAGATCATGCCCTTTGTAGGGACCTGGATGAAACTGGAAGCCATCATCCTCAGCAAACTAACACAGGAACAGAAAACCAAACACCACATGTTCTCACTCATAAGTGGGGGTTGAATGATGAGAACACATGGACACAGGGAGGGAACATCACACACTGGGGCCTGTTGGTGGGTGGAGGGCAAGTAGAGGGAGAGCACTGGGACAAATACCTAATGCATGTGGGGATTAAAACCTAGATGACGGGATGACAGATGCAGCAATCCACCATGGCACATGTATACCTATGTAACAAACCTGCACATTCTGCACATGTATCCTGGAACTTAAAGTAAAATAAAAAATTTAATTAAAAAAATGAAAAATCAGGTACCAGGGTCTTGCACTGGGGAATGAAGGCTGCTAGCCTCAAGACAACTGCTGAGTTGGAGGGAGTAGAACAAGGGCAGGTGAAAGTGCCACAGAGTTTTCCTGCTGTTTTTAAGTTGTCTTTTTTCTTGATTCAGTGTTCACTTGATTGCCGTAAACTTTTGACTTTTTTCCTGTTCTGTCCACATGGTTCCTGACAGTTTTTGTGTGTTTTTGATGTTTCTGTGGGGCCATGGACATTTGTAGCTGCCTGTTTACCATTTGGCTGAAGCCAACGTTTTTAGTTTTGATAGAACTCCAGACATGCAGATCGACTCTTTCTTTTCTCTTGATGCAGACTCTGTGTTTTCATCAAGACTGGACCACATATTCTTTTTTTCGAAATGAAGAGCTAGCACTATATAATTGCAAATATATTTTATAGCTCTGAGTGTTAATTGTTTTATGATTCACCTGCCTAGGTGCCGATATTGTCAGTCCATTTTGAGTTTTGGAATCCAGATGTATAAAAATCAGAGCCAAGGCATTTGCTTTAACTTTTTAAAAAAATGTGCATATGCTAAAAGTCTCTTTCTGATATATGAATATTAACAAATGTATACAATTGTGCAAAAAATACCAAAATCATTGTAGAGAACAGTTGCATCACTTTCTGTACTTTTTTCTTGTGTGTATTTCTATAGGCTGTGAAGGGTAGTAGGTGGATCAGGGGAAGTGTGGGTGGTTAATGAGTACAAAAACATAGTTAAAAAGAATGAATAAGACCTAGTATTCAACCTCTCCTCCAACTCCAGTCCATGGCAAACACTAATCTGAATCTTGACCCCCGTAATTTTGCCTTTTATAAAGTGCCATGTAAGTGAAATCATAAGGTATTCATAAGGTAATCATGAGGTTTTCAGATCTGACTTCTCTCACTTAGCATAGTACGTTTGAAATTCATCCACATTATTGTATGCAACAGTAGTTTATTTTTTATATTGCTGAAAAGCAAGTTTGTTATTCATTCACCATTTGGAGGGCATTTGGATTATTTTCAGTTGTTGGCAATAAAAATAAGTTGTATGAATAAGTTTCACCTTCTGTTGGGTAAACGCCTAAATTTGGGAGTCCTGAGCTTTATGTGAAGTATATACTTAACTTTCCAATAATGAAGAAACTTGTTTTTCAAAGTAACTATAAAATTTTACATTCTCTATCAGCAATGTACAAATGTTTTAGGTGTTTACGTGTTATTTTTGTTTAAGCAATTCTATAGGCGTGAAGTGATACCTCATATGGTTTCAATTTGCATTTCCTTAATATGAAACATCTTTCCATGTGCTAATATATTATTTGTATAGCTTCTTTTCTGAAGTGTCTTTTCAAATTTTTTACAAGCTTTTTTCATTAGTTCATTTTTAAAAATTGAACTTTGGGTGTTCTTTATGTATTTTGGATAAAGATAGATTTTTTTTTGTGAGAAATGTCTTTTGACTTATAACTATTTTCTTAATAATATCTTTTAAAATAACAGATTAAACAATTGATGCTGTACAATTTAATTGCTTTTAAATAGATGATATAATAGATGATTGCTATTGCATTTAGGAGTCTTTGCTTACCCAAGGATTACAAGGATTTTTTTTTCTATAATTTCTTCCTAAATATTTACTGCTTTGGATTTTATATTTAAAATCTGGTTCATTTTGAATGAATAAGAATTATTTAAAAATTATTTGTATTTTTTAGAATCATTTTTGAACTAATTAAAAATGAACCATCTTGTTTTAAAAAATGTAGTGCACTGTCGCAAGATAATTTTATTTTTTAAAACTGCTTTTAAAAACTGCTTTTTGGCTAAATAGTGTCCTGTATTTCTCAAAGCAAAAATTAACAAGTATAATGTATTTTTTTCTATCAGGTGGCAGTAGTTGAATTTGCCATTCAAGTTCAGATTAATTTCTTTGAGTCTTCAAAGCTCTACACTAAATATTTGTCTAGTCCTCCTTCGGATCCAATAACAGTACCACTTATCCGACCATGTTATGTTCGAGCTACTGGTATGTAATATGAAATAATCAATTGGTGTTGGTAGGCCAAAGATTTACACTTACATATCTAAAAGATTTTAAAAAAGAGTATATTTATTTTTCATAAATAGAAATATTAGAAAATAAAATGTTGATAGGATTCTTTTGTGTGTCACTTAAATTGTGTCTGTGAGATTTGAGTGTTCATAAGCAGCACAGATATACTCTCTGGTAAGTAACTTGCTAAAAAAATGAGAATAGAATTAAAATCAGGCCAATTAGTGCTTTATTGTGTGGTCAATTTTAAATAATTAAGGTAAAATATAAAATATTGTAATATTACAAAATACATTTTATATAAAATAAAACAGTAAGAATTATGTTCAAGAACATATCTCTATTCCAAAAGGATGGATTACTAAAAGACTAAGTACATGAAAAGAAGAAGTGTTTTACAAATTAAGAAATGGTAATGGTTATGTTTATTTACTGGTTCAGATTACGTATTGCT